>QNTS01000856.1:0-57595 GCA_003317085.1 Hucho hucho
CTTCCAAAGGGACACTTCCTGATTTCCTCTTCTTCTCTGCTCTAATTCATCTGAACAGAATCAAAACACTTTCTCGAGACTGTTGACATCCAGAGGAAGCGATCGGTACTGCATTCATATGCCCTTATAAGGGCATTTTCATGAGGGAGGGGTTCCAAATGAGGCACTCTGTGAAAACCACTTTTTCCAGGACAGAAATTCCTCGGGTTTCGCCTGCCATATCCGTTCTGTTTTTCTCACAGACAAATGGTTAACAGTTTTAGAATATTCAGAGTTCCTATCCAATGGTACCAAATATGTGCATATCCTATGTTCTGGGCCTGAATGGGAGGCATTTTACTTTGGGCACGCCAGGCTCTCCAAAACGGTCACCTCGTGTGCTCGTCCCTAAGAAGTTAATACTGCACAATATGGAGACATTTTTCACATAAACTGCTATAGATAATTATACGTATGCAAATCTCTGAGTGGTGTTCAGCATATTCGGTAGTTAATTCTATAGAGTGTATCTACAGGCTTTTTTGTTGTTTTTTTACTTATACTGTTCCACAAAAGCATGTATGACTCACGACCATATGAAGAGAGAAAGAGGAAGGGAGGGAGAGTGTGTGTGAGAGAGAGAGAGAGAGAGAGAGATGGGGGGTGAGCTAAAGAAAGAGTCCGGTGAAGGAGGTAGGGAGGAGAGGAAGGTAAAGAGAGCCGGAAAGAAAGGGAAAGAGAGCGGGAGAGAGAGAAAGAGAGAGGTGGTGAGCTAAAGAGAGAGTCCAGCGAGGTAGGGAGGAATTGGAAGGTACGAGGGAAAGAGAGTTGGGAGAGAGAGCTCAGGACAAATATTTAAAGATATATACAAATGTTGTACGTTTATTTAAACAGGAAGTCACCATTGCGACCACGGTCTCTTTTGCAAGGGAGCCCTGCACATACAATTATTAGACAAAATCAAATCAAAATCAGATAGTACAAAAACAAACTAAAATACAGCAAAACAAACCATCAAGAAAAACCACCACATTCCTCTTCAGATAAAGTCCTCTCCGTAATTATTGGGTCAGTGAAGCATTTTTTTTTATTTTGGCTATATACTTTAAAAGTTTAGATTTGAAATTAAACCATGACTATGAGGTTAAAGTGCAAACTGTCAGCTTTAATTTGAGTGTATTTTCATCCATATCGTGTGAACCATTTAGAAATTACAGCCCTTTTTGTTCATAGTCCCCACACTTTAGGGGAGCAAAAGTATTGGGACAAATTCACTTATATCTGTATTAAAGTAGTAAAAAGTTAAGTAGTTGGTCCCATATTCATAGCACACAATGATTACATGAAGCTTGTAACTACACATTTGTTGGATGCATTTGCTGTTTGTTCCGGTTGTGTTTCCGATTATTTTCTGTCCAATAGAAATCAATGGTAAATAATGTATTGTGTCATTTTATTTATTTATTGTAAATAAAAATAGAATATGTTTCTAAACACTTCTACATGAATGTGGATCCAACCATAATTACGGATAATCCTGAATGAGTCACAAGTTTGATGTCATTGTGTGCTATGAATATATGACCAAATACCTACCTTTTTACTTCTTTAATAATACCTTTTACTACTTTAAGTGTTGTAATTTCTAAATGGTTCACCCGATATGAATAACAATACCCTCAAATTTAAGCTGACAGTCTGCAATTTAACCTCATAGTCATTGTTTGATTTCAAATCAAACTTTTGGAGTATATTGCCAAATGAAGAAAAAATACTTCACTGTCATAAATAATTACGGAGGGCACTGTAGTTCCCCAATCAATATTTTAAATTGCCCAAGCGGCTTTAGAGTGTCCAATTGCAGTGTATTTTGCAGTTGGTTCCAGCAATGAGGTATATTAAAATTAAAAGCAGATTTGCCTAATTTGGTGGAGACCAGAGGAACCTCAAGAGTTAACCAACCATGTGAGCGGGTTTGGTATCTCATGTTTTTGGAAGCTTGTGTAGTACCCAAAAAGGGAGTAATGAATTGATCTATGGGACTTTAATGAGGACCAGCCAACCTTTTGATACAGAATCCAGTGGTGAGTATTAAAACTGTCACCAGTGAAAAAACAAATGGCACTATGGTAGACGGCATCCAAAAGGTTTAAGAGTAGTGGCTTCTGAAGTCTGATAAATAGGGAAAGGGATACCTAGTCAGTTGTACAACTGAATACATTCAAATGAAATGTGTCTTCCACATTTAACCCAACCCCACTGAATCAGAGAGGTGCGGGGGGCTGCCTTAATCGAGATCCCCGTCACATGCGCCCGGGGAACAGTGGGTTAACTGCCTTGCTCAGGAGCAGAACGACAGATTTTTACCTTGTCAGCTCTGGGATTCGATCCAGCAAATGGTATCGATCATTTGGATTTGAACTTGTCTCTTTAACATTTTAATTGTTTCCCCCAACGATAGGTCTCACTATGATATGATATGTGTATTGTCGTGGTAAGCATAACACCCGTGCTGTAGAAACCAAGCTAATTACCGCATATGGGATCTGGCCTAGCCACTCAATCCATACTGCTTATTGTATTGTTATACATCAGTGGTGGTGATACACTCTTAGAAATAAAGTTGCTAAGTAGAACCATGTAGGGTTCCTTGGTTTTTCCCGATAGGGGAACCCCCTTTGCGGAGGGTTCTATCTCTCTACATAAGGTTCTTCATAGAACCCCCTGTAAGTGGGTCTTTCTATAAACTAGGGTACCAATGAGCATTTCTTGTAGTGGAAACATGTTTGGAGCTGTTACAAAGTCATTAATAATAATTGCAGATTTTTTTATGTAATACATTGATATATAAAGGGGGAACATATATTCACTCAAGATAATTCATGACTTGAATCAAAACCTATATTTAAACCCTTTCGCATGCTTTGAGTCTTCATAGATTTGGCAATTATTGTGTGACATTAAATCATGACCTTTCTTTCTTTACATTTATAATACTGATTGTTGTTATATCATATACTAAGTATTTAACAATTGAATTTTCATGGGCACACATATCCAAAATAATATATGTGATTGCAAAATCCAATGCATCAAACAGAAAGAGTAACTTTAATATAATTAATAAAACAAAAATTTAGACTGTCACTTCAAGGTTCTTCAAGAATTACGCAAATGAGTTGTTTCGATGCATGTTTAATGTCTAGCTGTCGAGTTATGTGGGGACATTATCGCGCAACATCCGCTTATTCAGGAATCGAATTTCTGAATGACAGTCAAGTGATAAAGAGCTTGTGTGATACTGCACGTGATTTAACAACAGCCAAAGTGCAGGAATTAATGTTGGTCTTGAGGATTGACAGAACATTTTGGTTTCTATGTTGTTATAGCGGTCAAGATAATTTGCCTACTTCGTGGACACAATTAAATTAAGATTCCTGAGGTAAGATTATGGTCAGTGTACATTTTGATTGCTTGTTTTCCATGTTCAAACGGAGCAATCGGGAACGTGAAAATGGCATGTTTATTCATTTTTTTATAGGAATGACAAATAAATAATAAGTTGCTTGATTTTCTGTTTTTGCATATAAAACCAAAACAACTGCTTGATATTTCGACGTTCAAATGTAGGTGGGGTTAATGTGGAATGCCTGGTCAAGTGCACAGCCAACACTTCCTGTCCTTTCAAAGTAGGTCATCTTTCTAACTCTATGAATCTATTAGTCCATTATATATTAATTAATTAATCAATAGCTGTCCATAACATGTCACAGTGCCAAGATAAGATAACATTTCTCAATTTAGAGTGATTTATTCATTAACTGCTGTTACTGTAAATGTTTAACAGACTGATACATCCTGCCTACCTAGCTAACCATTGTTAATATTTTTAAAATATGCTATACAGGCAAAACAACAGTATCTATTGCTAGACTAGGGATATGCACTAGCTGTAGTTAGTCATTGGTTGCACATCTAACTAGCTGGAATGAAGCAAGGGTGTGAATAGTATACATGTACATATATCTTTTCACTGTTAACAGCAGGTCTCCAGCTACACAGACCTGTCTGATCAGCCTGATGGGGTGCCGTGGGTTTGTGTGTGTAGCAATGGAATTACACATCCAACCAAGGCATCAAGTGTTGTGCTGTAGGTCCACCACACACCCGAAGGGTTGTGGAGTCCCATAAAAAAACTATTTCTAGCCCTACCCCTAGACACTTGTGGAGATCTGAGAGAATTGGACAGGTGTAAGCAATACCGCCAAAAATCCACCAAAGCTATCAGAAGGTAAAGTGGAGCACTCCCTATGTCACCACCCATCAATCATTCTCAGATCTCCACAAGTATCTAGACTCTGGGCAGTAGGTGCTAGGGGTTGTTTCTGGACAGGCCATGGGCATTATGGTACTGTAGCTCAGTCAGTCAGTCAGTTTGGCACTGTCAAAAATGTTAATAGCTGTGAAATACTTGCATCCTCTGTCCTTGGGAGAATCTCAATTGCATTTCCTTGATTCGTCGCATCCTCTCTCCTCATTTCATCCTCAAAACCCATTGGATGAGAAGGTTAGAGGTCACCCCATCTCACCTTCTTATCCATTGGGTTTTGAGAAGAAGGCGAAGAGAGAACATGAGAAATTAAGGAAAGGCAATTGCGATTCTCCTCTTGTTTCCTCCATACCTCACTCCCTCTCAAAACACATGGGGGACAGGAGGGAAGGTTTCTCCCCTCAGGCTTCATTGCACTTTCGTGGAGAGGCAAGGAGTGGAGGAAACAAGGACAAAGGAAACAAGAATGCATATGTGTGTGCGTGTGTGTGACACACACACGCACATACACACAATAAAAATATATATGAACTATAAAAAATGCAGAAATGCTGTTGTTTATCTTTTTCCTTCTTCTGCAATGTTTAGCACGGGTATACATGATAGAGATGTTGACTAAAGCACAAACAGACCTGGCTACTTGGCATGACAAAGAAACATGCCCCGCCATGCTTCATGTGACATTTTGAATGACATGTAGATGTTTTGATGCTAGGAGTTATGGTCTCATTGTGCCTATCTATCTCTTATTCCTATAACTACACATGTGAAGCTGCAAGAAAATCATATTTAAATGTATTTCAAACCATTTATAAATGTTGACCTAATTTCACACATTGGCCCCTTTTTTTATAGAAAGACCTGAATGGTTCTACAGAGAGCTTTCTATAAATGGTTATGCATAGAACACTCTATGAAGGGATCTACCAAGAACACTTTTATCTTCTAAAGCCATCAAACTCAACTCTGGACCTCGGAGCCAGTTCCACTGCATTTTTTTATTGTTCCACTCTAATCAGTGTCTGATTTAGACCTGGGACACCAGGTGTGGACAATGAATTATCAGTCGAGTTGAATACCCTTGCAAAGGTTCTTCCTATAACTCTCTATGAAGGGTTCTACCAGCCTTATTAGCCTTTAAAATTAAACGATTTATGACAATACATTACTTAAATCATAAGGCCTTTCTTTGAGGGCTTAGTTATACCATAACAGTGGCGTTAAGAAACTCCTAGTTTACAGGCCATATCAGGCCTGCAGTTCAGATTATGCTGGATTGAAAAGTGAAGTGAAATTCCTATTGCCAGTGTAAGGATAGCCAACAATTGGAACTTTTAATCACCCACAACCTGCATTCAGAATGACTACCAGGGTAGTGAAGATTGATTAATGGGACTACCTAAATTATCTCAACTAGGACAACCATCTCAGTAGGTGGTGCAATTAGTACAACTACTAACAGATTGGATTAGTTAATAAAAATGTATGTTATTTATCTTTGTGTAGCATAAGATAATGATGGGCGTGGTTTGAGTGTTTTACTCCACACAGAATAAAAATGTCACAATCAGACTCAACTCTGGTTATTAGCACCAACACGGGGTTTATTTTACACCACTGAGTGTTGAATTTAACTCCTGAATCAACACTTGGGAATATCAGATACATGCATAAATATTCTCATATACAGTTTAAAACATTCTCACACCTATCTTTTTAAACTGATCAGATTACTCAAACTGCTGAAGTTAAAGTTTAAACACTGAGGTAAACATTTATGTTCAGGCATAATTTTAAATGAATAAAATAAAACATTATAAAAAGGATTATTCAGATTCAGAAGGGTTCTATGTAAAACCTTTCTTGCCTTCCATACTGTGTACTTTTCACTAAACGGTACGTGATATATAGTATGCGACGATGAGTAAATAGTATGCAGTTTAAGTACGTAGTACACTAGTATGGCTATTCGGACAAGACACTGATCATAGGTGTGTAATAGAGTCTGCTTTCCTATTGCTTAATCTGATAGCTTTTCAGATTGTACATAAGGGTGCAATAGAATTGGGTGCTTTAAAAAGAAATCGGCACATTTAGTTTTAGCTATTTTAATGAGAGAGTTGGTACAATATTAGCATGTGATGACTGTCAATGGATCTATGGCTAGTTGGGATTTTATAACTGACATAAAGTGGTGCTCTCTCTTTCTCTTTCTCCTCTCATTGATGTTTTACCTTTCTTTTCCAACCGTTCCATTCATCTCTCCTTACAATATATCTATGCTCCCACTCACAATCTGTGTTTCTCCTCATTCAACCTCACTGTTGTCAGTAAATGTCCCTGGCTATACATGTCCACCTTCCCAGCATACATGCTCTCTTTTTATATTTTCCCGTGACCACGAGAACCACAGAACTGAATACAAAACACAAAATAATGAAATGTGATGGAGAATTTGTGTTCTTGCTCATATCATGTGTCCCTACAATAATACATTTGAGAAGAAGCCACTGTAGCCACAGAATGTCTTCACTGCACGCTTTTAAAGAAAGCCCTATGGGTAGTGCACTGCATAAGAAAATAGAGTGCCATTTGGGATGCTCCCAGTCTCTGGGACAGACTGATGCGTCCTACTTCTTAGTGTGTGTGTGTGTGTGTGTGTGTGTGTGTGTGTGTGTGTGCTTATTTGTGTGTGGGTGTGTGTGTGAGCCCTCTCCTGTACTCCCTGTTCACCCATGACTGCGTGGCCATGCACGCCTCCAACTCAATCATCATGTTTGCAGACGACACTACAGTGGTAGGCTTGATTACCAACAACGATGAGACGGCCTACAGGGAGGAGGTGAGGGCCCTCGGAGTGTGGTGTCAGGAAAATAACCTCACACTCAACGTCAACAAAACAAAGGAGATGATCGTGGACTGCAGGAAACAGCAGAGGGAGCAGCCCCTTATCCACATCGACAGGACAGTAGTGGAGAAGGTGGAAAGTTTTAAATTCCTCGGCGTACACATTACGGACAAACTGAAATGGTCCACCCACACAGACAGCGTGGTGAAGAAGGCGCAACAGCGCCTCTTCAACCTCAGGAGGCTGAAGAAATTTGGCTTGTCAACAAAAACAATCACAAACTTTTACAGATGCACAATCGAGAGCGTCCTGTCGGGCTGTATCACCGCCTGGTACGGCAACTGCTCCACCCACAACCGTAAGGCTCTCCAGAGGGTAATGAGGTCTGCACAACGCATCACCGGGGGCAAACTACCTGCCCTCCAGGACACCTACACCACCTGATGTCACAGGAAGGCCATAAAGATCATCAAGGACAACAACCACCTGAGCCACTGCCTGTTCACCCCGCTATCATCCAGAAGGCGAGGTCAGTACAGGTGCATCAAAGCTGGGACCGAGACTGAAAAACAGCTTCTATCTCAAGGCCATCAGACTGTTAAACAGCCATCACTAACATTGAGTGGCTGCTACCAACATACTGACTCAAATCTCTAGCCACTTTAATAATAAAAAACTGGATGTAATAAATGTATCGCTAGTCACTTTAAACAATGCCACTTTATATAATGTTTACATACCCGTTCGGCCATCTCTCATCCATATATTTTTATGTACATATTCTTATTCATTCCTTTACACTTGTGTGTATAAGGTATTTGTTGTGAAATTGTTAGATTACTTGTTAGATATTACTGCATGGTCAGAACTAGAAGCACAAGCATTTCGCTACACTCACATTAACATCTGCTAATCATGTGTATGTGACAAATGCATTTGATTTGATTTGATGTATCTAAAAGCAGGGGGAGCACAGACAGATGATCAGATATTGAGGAATGTACACTGAATACATGATTACACACACACAACTTAAACTTGTCGCTTGGCTGCATTGTGCATTTGAATTGCTAATGGTGATTATGGATTAATTTGCATTGCTAAGATTGCTATTGTTGACAGGAAAGGATTGATTGACGTTGTGCTTAGCCTCCTCCCCTCTGATGGTAAAGTATAATGTGACTGATATTATGTGTTCACTGTAAAACATTTGTTGTCAAATTTACAGTAACTTACTGGCAGCAGTTGGAAAGGAAAGGGGGATACCTAGTCAGTAGTCAACTGAATGCATTCAACTGAAATGTGTCTTCTGCATTTAACCCAACCCCTCTGAATCAGAGTGGTGCGGGGGGCTGCAATAATTGACATCCAAGTCATCGGCCCCCAGGGAGCAGTGGGTTAACTGCCTTGTTGACCTAACTGGATTGTTGACCTCTGCCTACCCTGAGCCTGCCTGCCGTCCGGTACCGTTGCCCCACCTCTGGTTTATGGACCCCTGCCTGCCTTGACCTGTCTATTGCCTGACCCTGTTGGAATATTAAACCATTGTCAATTTGACGTGTCTGCATCTAGGTCTTACCTTGATTTCAGATACTATTAAACTGTAACTTAACAAAAAAGTATACAGTATTTCATTGTAATCATAACGGATTAGAGCAAGCAGGTTGGCTGTTGCATGTTACTGAATACTAGGTGTTTTATATCAGTTGTAATTCTAGAAGCTTAAACAAAGGCTTCTAAACTGGCTATGGTTACAGGGCAAAACAGATCAAATAAACATTGGTAAATATTCAATCAGTAAAAGTTTTAAGACCCGCAATCACTCTGATCTGTTCCCTATATACATGTAATTATTAGTGAACTACTACCGCATATCACATAAATTGGTACAGCACTCTCACTAACGGGTAAAACATACAGTTGAAGTCGGAAGTTTACATACTCTTAGGTTGGAGTCATTAAAACTTGTTTTTCAACCACTCCACAAATTTCTTGTTAACAAACTATAGTTTTGGCAAGTCAGTTAGGACATCTACTTCCCCAAAAAATGTACAAACAGATTATTTCACTTATAATTCACTGTATCACAATTTTTTAATTTTACTAGGCAAGTCAGTGAAGAACGAATTCTTATTTTCAATGACAGCCAAGGAACAGTGGGTTAACTGCCTGTTCAGGGGCAGAACGACAGATTTGTACCTTGTCAGCTCAGGGATTTGAACTTGCAACCTTTCGGTTACTAGTCCAACACTAACCACTAGGCTACCCTGCCTAGAGGTTATGACCAGTGTGTCATAAGTTTAGATACACTAAGTTGACTGTGCCTATAAACAGCTTGGAAAATACCAGAAAAGGATGTCATGGCTTTAGAAGCTTCTGATAGGCTAATTGACATCATTGGAGTCAATGGAGGTGTACCGGTAGATGTATTTCAAGGCCTACCTTCAAACTCAGTTTCTTCTTTGCTTGACATCATGGGAAAATCAAAAGAAATCAGCCAATAATTTTTTTTTTAGACCTCCACAAGTCTGGTTCATCCTTGGGAGCAATTTCCAAATGCCTGAAGGTACACGTTCATCTTTACAAACAATAGTACGCAAGTATAAACACCATGGGACCACGCAGCCATCATACCACTCAGGAAGGAGACGCGTTCTGTCTCCTAGAGATGAATGTACTTTGGTGCGAAAAGTGCAAGTCAATCCCAAAACAACAGCAAAGGACCTTGTGAAGAAGCTGGAGGAAACAGGTACAAAAGTATCTATATCCACCATAAAACAAGTCCTATATTGACATTACCTGAAAGCCCGCTCAGCAAGCAAGAAGCCACTGCTCCAAAACCGCCATAAAAAAAGCCAGACAACGTTTTGCAACTGCACATGGGGATAAAGATCTAACTTTTTGGAGAAATGTCCTCTGGTCTGATGAAACAAAAATATAACTGTTTGGCCATAATGACCATTGTTATGTTTGGAGGAAAAGGGGAGGCTTGCAAGCCGAAGAACACCATCCCAACCACGAAGCACGTGGGTGGCAGCATCATGTTGTTGGGGTGCTTTGCTGTAGGAGGGACTGGTGCACTTCACAAAATAGATGACATCATTAAGGAGGAAAATTATGTGGATATATTGAAGCAACATCTCAAGACATCAGTCAGGAAGTTAAAGCTTGGTGGCAAATGGGTCTTCCAAATGGACAATGACCCCAAGCATACTTCCAAAGTTGTGGCAAAATGGCTTAAGGACAACAAAGTCAAGGTATTGGAGTGGCCATCACAAAGCCCTGACCTCAATCCTATAGAATATTTCTGGGCAGAACTGAAAAAGCGTGTGCGGGCAAGGATGCCTTCAAACCTGACTCAGTTACACCAGCTCTGTCAGGAGGAACAGGCCAAAATTCACCCAACTTATTGTGGGAAGCTTGTGGAAGGCTACCCGAAACGTTTGACCCAAGTTAAAGAATTTAAAGGCAATGCTACCAAATACTAATTGAGTGTCAGTAAACTTCTGACCCACTGGGAATGTGATGAAATAAATAAAAGCTGAAATAAATAATTGAATAATAAATCTATACTGATATTCTGACATTTTACATTCTTAAAATAAAGTGCTGATCCTACCTGACCTAAGACAGGAATTTTACGAGGATTAAATGTCAGGAATTGTGAAAAACTGAGTTTAAATGTATTTGGCTAAGTTGTATGTAAACTTCCAACTGTATATAGCCACTTACAATCATGACTTTTTGCAATGTTTAAATAATTTGTTTTATTTAGTATAGTATACGTTTCTGTCTTAAGCATCCTAGATAATGCCATAGATTCATTTTTAATTTTTATATAGTAAACTTAAAGGCAAAAAAACAAAGCAGGATGTAAAGATGCGAACCTGGTTTTACAACTGATCATAGGCTGTTAAATCCAACGACTTACCACTACACTTGATGAAATGGTAGAGAAAAAAACATCTATCTGATAACCACGTGCTGCTATTTATTGCTGACCAGCAGATATCACTAATGTGCATTATGAACAAATAATGAAGCTACGTGTAATGAACCGTAAAAAGCTTCTAAACTGATAATGACTACAGGGGGCGAAAACAGATAAAAAGGACATGGCTAGGCACTCAACTATTAAAGGTACATTTATTTGGTTATCTAACAAGGTTTGGTAAAAGGTTTAGGCTTGCTGCAACTCTGATCTGTCGCCTATATAAACACAATTGAGGAAGCACTACCACATATCACTTAAATTAGTACAACATTCTCACTAACAGGTGCAACAACTATAGCCTCTTACAAGACACGTCTCAAAACATGTTAATGAGTTAAAATACCACACACCCACTAGAGTTCAAAATGTTTTTTACGCTCCAAAAATGCAGTATTTGTACTGTATTCTGAATTGCAGTAAATCACGGACAACAATTGGCCAGTAAGTTACTGTATAGTTTCAGGACAAGGTTTGCAGAATTCTTGAAGTACAGTATATTAGTGTACTCTGAGGGGATTCAGCATTTTAACTCACGGATGCAACAAATATAGTCTCTTACAAGGTACACCTTAAAATAAGCCAGAGACTCTTTCCCTACCCACAACATTTTCCCCCAATCCACCATGATTAATACTGTAAAACAAATTTGCGGTCTTTTACTGTACATTCTACAGTGTTTTCCTGTTGAAATTACAGAAAGGTCTTACAGTGTGCTGTAAAACAAATGCATGATATTTTACTGTGCATCTATGGTCATCTACTGTATTCGGTTTATACAGTATCATACTGTTGATTAATAAAGTAAATTACTTATAAAAATACAAAAAAAAGCTAAGTGTGCATTTGTGTATGTGTGTTTGTGCATGTATGTTTATGACAGAGAGAATCAGATGGGGCCTATAAGGTATCCCACTGGCTGTGGAGAAATAAGTGTTTGTTCAAGATCAGTGTGATAATGGTGGGCTCATACGAGTGAACCAGTCTTACATACACATACTTAAATTCACTTACTGTAGTGTAAGTCAATTTGGATAAAAGCAAATGCTAAGTGCAATATATTTATATTACCTCAACATACTGTACCTCACTAAACAATGTAAACTGCCAGTCAGACTAAGCACAGACTAAAACCCTTTCCCATGTCTCTAAATCTCAACCCACACTCTACTCTCACTCCCTCCCACCCTCCCATCACTTGCATGTCCCTGATGAGTAGTGGCAGCAGACAGAGCAGCCCTATCATGTATGGTGACACACATTAAGACAGAGGTTAAGAATAATAATGGCCCATTAGAGTGTTGTGTGGTGGAGAAAGGTGGGTGGTCTACAACGGCCCCTAAATGACCTCAGCAGTCCTGTACAATTAGCCTATTCATCTATCCTTACACACACACAAACACACACATGCACAAAGAAGAAGAAGAAGAAGAAGAAGTGAGTGAGAGCACAGGAAGAAATAGAGATGAATACAATAAAGAGAGAGAGATCTAAAGAAAAACAACAAAGAAAGAGTGCAGAGAGCGAGATTGGCTAGATTGATACGTGCAGTAAAACAAATTGGTTAATGCAGCAGTCAGGTTAGTTCCACCAGGGTATGGCTGACCTTATGGAATGGCAGACCTTATGGAATTCACTGCTAACTTCTCTGCTGCTTTACTCAGCAAACACACACAAACTATCATGAATAACAAAGGGAAACCCATCCATGAGCTGCCCAGTGACGCAAGCCTACCAGACAAGCTAAATGCATTCAATGCTCGCTTCGAGGCAAGCAGGACTGAACCAAGCATTCTCTTTAGCTGATATGAGTAAGACCTTTAACCCTTTCACACGTACCATCACATCCTTGTGATTAGAACGCTCGTTTAGAATGCTCATTTAGAACGCCAGTTTCGAATGACAACAATCAACAATTGAGCTGGCCACACTTTCTTCAGAAACTATTTACACAAACACAGTCCCTACAAAGTTATGTCCAGAATGTGAGCAGTTTATTTTTGGATGCAATTTTCAGACATTCACAGAAGTAGCTACAGTATAACACAATCACCATAACTGGAAAAATGTAGGCTACATTTGTCCTAGTGCTAACTGAGGAAAGATTGACGCAACACAAGTGGTAAAATTTTCTAACTCTCAGCTGACATAAACTACAATATGAATTAGTTAATAGCAATTACTATGTATAATTAATCACATCACGGGTGAGCTCACCATTGACCAAAATAATTAGGTAAAACACTTTCTAGAAATCAAAAGTAAACGACGATTAGTTTCAGCGCGCAGCCATGCTTTTTTCCTCACAGAAACCAAAGTTAACTACTTACGGAGTGGTGGGGCGCTAGCTCCCGACACTACCCGGCGCCAAATTCAAAATCCAAAAGATGAATTATTAAACATTCATCAATATACAAGTGTTGCATAGTCATCAAAAGCTCTGATTCTTGGCAATATCACAGCGTTGTCAGATTTCAAAAAGGCTTTACGGCGAAAGCACACCATTTGATTGTTTGAGGGTAGCACCTCTAATATTTATGCATTAGCATAAATCCATAACCCAACACGGGTCTCACAAAACGCATAAAATCGCTAATATAAAATCGCTTACCTTTGATGGACTTCTGCTGAGGGCTTCCCAAGTGTCCAACGAAGACAATCCATGCTTCTGTTGTTAGAAAAAGTAATTTATTATATCCATAAATCTCTGTTTGGTTGATCATAAAATCCACCGTTGAGTCGCCCATTGAACCGTGAAGAGAACACGTTCAAATTATACCTATACACTTTCTACAAACAAATCAAACATCATTTTTAATGTATCCTTAGGTATCCTTTTGGGTATATTTGCTGTAATATTTCAACCGGACGATAACGTGAACGATAGGAAAGAAAAATAAAATGGTGCGCGTTCACAATCTCGCACGCGTCAAACCTTGGTTACAAAAGTGGTCGCCTGACAATTTCCTGTTCCTATCTGTTCTGGTCACTCCTAGAATTCCCAGACTTTGTATATAGACTGTTGACATCTAGTGGAAGCCATAGGTACTGCAGTCTCAGTCCTACATAAAGTTGTATGCAATAGGTACAATGGAGAAGATGCTCATTTACAAAAAGAACTGCAAATCTGGATGGATTTTCCTCAGGTTTTTGCCTGCTATATCACTTCTGTTATACTCACATACATTATTCTAACACTCTTAGAAACTTCAGAGTGTTTCCTATCCAATAGTACTAATTATGTGCATATCCTATTTTCTGGGCCTGAGTGGCATGCATTTTACTTTGGGCACGCCAGACTCTCCAAAACAGTCACCTATTTAGCCGCTAGCGCCCCACCACTCCCTAAGTAGTTAACGCCATTATCCCAGACACACTGGATGCACTCCAATTTCCATACCGCCCCATATGTTCCACAGATGACGCAATCTCTATTGCACTCCACACTGCCTTCACCCACCTGAACAAAAATAATACATATGTAAGAATGCTGTTCATTTACAGCTCAGCATTCAACATCATTGTCCCATCCAAGTTTAACATCAAGCTCAGGACCCTAGGACTGAAGACGTCCCTCTGCAACTGGATCCTAGACTTCCTAGCGGGGCACCCCCAGGCATTGAGGGTAGGCAACAACACATCTGCCATGCTAACCCTCAAAACAGGGCCCCTCAGGGGTGTGTGCTTAGTCCCCTTCTTCTCCCTGTTCACCCACGAATGTGGCAGCGAACGACTCCAACACCATCATCAAATTTGCTGACAACACGACAGTGGTAGGACTGATTACTGATGACAATGAGACAGCCTATAGATAGAAGGTCAGAGACCTGGCAGTGCAGTGTTGGGACAACAACCTCTCTCTGAACGTCAGCAAGACAAAGGACCTGATCGTGGACTACAGGAAACGGAGGGGTGAGCTCGCCTCCATCCACATCGATGGGGCTGTAGTCAAAGAGAGGAAGAGAGAGGCCCAACTCGGCGGAAAATCTGTCTCTCTCTGAGCTTTGTATGGATTTCAATGAGAGTGTTGAATTTGGTCAACCAGATCATTTATGACTTATTTGCTACGTGAGGTTTATTTGACCAAATAGAAGTTTCACAATGCTTATGTTGTTAGTAGTGTACTGCTATACAGTACAAGTCAAACGTTTGGACACACCTACTCATTCCAGGGTATTTCTTGTAGAATAATAGTGAAGCCATCAATACTAAGAAATAACACATATGGAATCATGTAGTAACCAAAAAAAGTGTTAAAGAATTGTAAATATATTTTAGAGTTGAGATTCTTCAAAGTATCCACCCTTTGCCTTGATGACAGCTTTGCACACTCTTGGAACTCTCTCAACCAGCTTCATGAGGGAGTCATGTGTGCCTTGTTAAAGGTTAATTTGTGGAATTTCTTTCCTTCTTAATGTGTTTCAGCCGATCAGTTGTGTTGTGACAAGGTAGGGGTGGCATACAGAAGATAGCCCCATTTGGTAAAAGACCAAATTCATATTATGGCAAGAAATGCTCAAATAAGCAAAGAGTCCATCATTACTTTAAAGTGGCTAGTGATACATTTATTACATCCACTTTTTAATTATTAAAGTGGCTAGAGATTTGAGTCGATGGCCGAACGGCATAGGCAAGATTCAGTAGATGGTATAGAGTACAGTGTATACATTTGATATGAGTAATGTCGGATATGTAAACATTATATACAAAATTGTTTAAAGTGGATAGTGATACATTTGTTACATCCAATTCCTATTATTTAAAGTGGCTAGTGATTTAAGTCAGTATGTTGGCAGCAGCCACTCAATGTTAGTGATGGCTGTTTAACAGTCTGATGGCCTTGAGATAGAAGCTGTTTTTTAGTCTCTCGGTCACAGCTTTGATGCACCTGTACTGACCTCGCCTTCTGGATGATAGCAGGGTGAACAGGCAGTGGCTCAGGTAGTTGTTGTCCTTGATGATCTTTTTGGCCTTCCTGTGACATCGGGTGGTGTTGGTGTCCTGGAAGGCAGGTAGTTTACCCCCGGTGATGTGCTGTGCAGTCCTCACTATCCTCTGGAGAGCCTTACGGTTGTGGGTGGAGCAGTTGCCGTACCAGGCGGTGATACAGCCCGACAGGATGCTCTCGATTGTGCATCTGTAGAAGTTTGTGAGTGTTTTTGTTGACAAGCCAAATTTCTTCAGCCTCCTAAAGTTGAAGAGGCGCTGTTGCGCCTTCTTCACCACGCTGTCTGTGTGGGTGGACCATTTCAGTTTGTCCGTGATGTGAACGCCGAGGAACTTAAAACTTTCCACCTTCTCCGCTATTGTGTTTCCTGAAGTCCACGTTCATCTCCTTAGTTTTGTTGATGTTGAGTGAGAGGTTATTTTCCTGACACCAAACTCTGAGGGCCCTCACCTCCTCGTCGTTGTTGGTAATCAAGCCTACCACTGTAGTGTTGTCAGCAAACTTGATGATTGAGTTGGAGGCGTGCTTGGCCAAGCTGTCATGGGTGAACAGGGAGTACAGGAGAGGGCTGAGAATGCACCCTTGTGGGGTCTCGAGCTTAATGACAAGTTTGGAGGGTACTATGGTGTTAAATGCTGAGCTGTAGTCGATGAACAGCATTCTTACATAGGTATTCCTCTTGTCCAGAGTTAGGGCAGTGTGCAGTGTGATTGCGATTGCGTGGTCTGTGGACCTATTGGGACGGTAAGCAAATTGGAGTGGGTCTAGGGTGTCTGGTAGGATGGAGGTGATATGATCCTTGACTAGTCTCTCAAAGCACTTCATGATGACGGAAGTGAGTGCTACGGGGGGGATAGTCATTTAGCTCAGTTACCTTAGCTTTCTTGGGAACAGGAACAATGGTGGCCCTCTTGAAACATGTGGGAACAGCAGACTGGGGTAAGGATTGATTAAATATGTCCGTAAACACAGCCGGCCAGCTGGTCTGCGCATACTCTGTGGACATGGCCAGGGATGCCATCTGGGCCGGCAGCCTTGCGAGGGTTAACACGCTTAAATGTTTTACTCACGTTGGCTACGGTGAAGGTGAGCCCGCAGGTTTTGGTAGCGGGCCATGTCGGTGGCACTGTATTGTCCTCAAAGCGAGCAAAGAAGTTGTTTAGTTTGTCTGGGAGCAGGACATGGTCCGCGATGTGGCTGGTTTTCTTTTTGTAGTCCGTGATTGACTGTAGACCCTGCCACATTCCGTGTCTGAGCCATTGAATTGTGACTCTACTTTGTCTCTATATTGACGCTTAGCTATTTTGATTGCCTTGCGGAGGGAATAGCAACACTGTTTGTATTCAGTCATGTTTCCGGTTGCCTTACCCTGGTTAAAAGTAGTGGTTCGCGCTCTCAGTTTTGCGCGAGTGCTGCCATCAATCCACGGTTTCTGGTTGGGGAAGGTTTTAAAATTTGCTATGGGTACAACATCACCGATGCACTTGCTAATTAACTCACTCACCAAATCAGCATATACATCAATGTTGTTGTCTGATGCTGTCCGGAACATATCCCAGTCCACGTGCTCGAAGCAATCTTGAAGCTGGTAACTAATGAACTTATCCTCTGCAGCAGAGGTAACTCTGGGTCTTCCTTTCCTGTTGCGGTCCTCATGAGAACCAGTTTCATAATAGCGCTTGATGGTTTTTGCGACTGCACTTGAAGAAACTTTAAAAGTACTTCAAATTTTCCAGATTTACTGACCTTCATGTCTTAAACAATGACATTTATATAATGTTTACATATCCTACATTACTCATCTCACATGTATATACTGTATTATATACCATCTACTGCATCTTGCCTATGCCCGTCAGCCATCGCTCATCCATATATTTATATGTACATACTCGTATGTATTCCTTTACACTTGTGTGTATAAGGTAGTTGTTGTGAAATTGTTAGATTACTTGTTAGATACTACTGCATAGTCGGAACTAGAAGCACAAGCATTTCGCTACACTCACATTAACATCTGCTAACCATGTGTATGTGACAAATAAAATTTGATTTGATTTGAGACTCAGAAATTGCATCCTAAATAAATGCTTCATAGAGTTCAAGTAACAGACACATCTCAACATCAACTGTGCGGAAGAGACTGCGTGAATCAGGCCATCATGGTCGAATTGCTGCAAAGAAACCACTACTAAAGGAAACCAATAATAGGAAAATACCAATAATAAGAATATACGGATGATCTCTGCATGTGTGGTTCCCACCGTGAAGCATGGACGAGGAGGTGGGATGGTGTGGGGTTGCTTTGCTTTGCTGGTGACACTGTCAGTGATTTATTTAGAAATCAAGGCACACTTAACCAGCATGGCTACCACAGCATTCTGCAGCGATACGCCATCCCATCTGGTTTGCTCTTAGTGAGACTATCATTTGTTTTTCAACAGCACATCCACGCTGTGTAAGGGCTATTTGACCAAGAAGGGGAGCAATGGAGTGCTGAATCAGATGACCTGGCTTCCACAATCACCCGACCTCAACCCAATTGAGATGGTTTGGGATGAGTTGGGCCGCAGAGTGAAGGAAAAGCAGCCAACAAGTGCTCAGCATGCAGTATGTGGGAACTCTTTCAAGACTGTTGGAAAAGCATTAGCTGGTTGCGAGAATGCAAAGAGTTTGCAAAGCTTCCATCAAGGCAAAGGGTGGCTACTTTGATGAATCTCAAATATTAAATATATTTTCATTTGTTTAACTTCTTAGGGGGCTGCAGCAGAGGTGATGGTTTTGGAGAGTCTGGCGTGCCCAAAGTAAAATGCCTGCCACTCAGGCCCAGAAAATAGGATATGCACATAATTAGTCCTATTGGATAGGAAACACTCTGAAGTTTCTAAAAGTGTTAAAATAATGTCTGTCAGTATAACAGAACTGATATAGCAAGCGAAAACCCGAGGAAAATCCATTCGGATTTGCAGTTTTTTTTCAGCCCCATATATTAGCATGTTTCCATATGATACAACTGCATTTAAAGTTATCTTCCATGTACATAAGCAATCCACCCCCTCTGCCTTCTCCCCTGTCCCTCCTGAGAATATTTCTTCAGCCATGTCTCAGAGAAACAGAAAAAAATGTAAGAGATCACAGACTATTTCAACCTGACTCAAATAATACAAGGTCCAACCAGAGTAACACAGTCATCCCAGACTCAAATTGATCTGGTGTTTACTAACAGACCTGATCGAATAACTAAGTCAATCGACTAACTAACTGGCATATCTGACCATAATGTTACATTTGTCGTTAGAAAGCTCACTAAAAAGAGATTTAAGAACCATATTAATGTGCAACAGTACGATAAAAAAAATCCTGAAAAGTGAGCAGAGTAACTACGATGCAGCTATAAGTCAAATTGACTGGTCTGATCTGTTAAGCAATTGAGACCCACAGTCTCGATACAGAACATTTCTGTCAGCTATTGATAAAATGGATACCTCTTTTACTAGGACAGTTCTACGTAAGCCAAGACGGAAACCCTCTCCACCATGGCTCAACGAGGACCTCTGGAGGCTGTTAAGAGAAAGGGATCTTTCCATGAAAAAAGCACTGAAGTCTGGTCAGAATGATGACAGATATACAGTGAGGGAAAAAAGTATTTGATCCCCTGCTGATTTTGTACGTTTGCCCACTGACAAAGAAATGATCAGTCTATAATTTTAATGGTAGGTTTATTTGAACAGTGAGAGACAGAATAACAACAAAAAAATCCAGAAAAACGCATGTGAAAAATGTTATAAATTGATTTGCATTTTAATGAGGGAAAAAGTATTTGACCCCCTCTCAATCAGAAAGATTTCTGGCTCCCAGGTGTCTTTTATACAGGTAACGAGCTGAGATTAGGAGCACACTCTTAAAGGGAGTGCTCCTAATCTCAGCTTGTTACCTGTATAAAAGACACCTGTCCACAGAAGCAATCAATCAATCAGATTCCAAACTCTCCACCATGGCCAAGACCAAAGAGCTCTCCAAGGATGTCAGGGACAAGATTGTAGACCTACACAAGGCTGGAATGGGCTACAAGACCATCGCCAAGCAGCTTGGTGAGAAGGTGACAACAGTTGGTGCGATTATTCGCAAATGGAAGAAACACAAAAGAACTGTCAATCTCCCTCGGCCTGGGGCTCCATGCAAGATCTCACCTCGTGGAGTTGCAATGATCATGAGAACGGTGAGGAATCAGCCCAGAACTACACGGGAGGATCTTGTCAATGATCTCAAGGCAGCTGGGACCATAGTCACCAAGAAAACAATTGGTAACACACTACGCCGTGAAGGACTGAAATCCTGCAGCGCCCGCAAGNTGCTGCCTATGACCCCAAGAACACCATCCCCACCGTCAAACATGGAGGTGGAAACATTATGCTTTGGGGGTGTTTTTCTGCTAAGGGGACAGGACAAATTCACCGCATCAAAGGGACGATGGACGGGGCCATGTACCGTCAAATCTTGGGTGAGAACCTCCTTCCCAAGATTGAAAATGGGTCGTGGATGGGTATTCCAGCATGACAATGACCCAAAACACACGGCCAAGGCAACAAAGGAGTGGCTCAAGAAGAAGCACATTAAGGTCCTGGAGTGGCCTAACGTCAGCCTCGAAACCTTAATGACTTGGAGAAGATCATCAAAGAGGAGTGGGACAAAATCCCTCCTGAGATGTGTGCAAACCTGGTGGCCAACTACAAGAAACGTCTGACCTCTGTGATTGCCAACAAGGGTTTTGCCACCAAGTACTAAGTCATGTTTTGCAGAGGGGTCAAATACTTATTTCCCTCATTAAAATGCAAATCAATTTATAACATTTTTCACATGCGTTTTTCTGGATTTCTTTGTTGTTATTCTGTCTCTCACTGTTCAAATAAACCTACCATTAAAATTATAGACTGATCATTTCTTTGTCAGTGGGCAAACGTACAAAATCAGCAGGGGATCAAATACTTTTTTCCCTCACTGTATTCCTGAAGAGACACACATATTCTCTGATTGCCCCTATTGTACATCTAGTTAATCTGTCCATCAAATATGGGTTCTTCCCCAATGCTTGGAAGTCTGCTGCAGTGATACCTGTTTTAAAATCTGGTCACCCAACACTGGTGGAAAATTACTGACCTATAAGCATTCTTCCAGTGCTATCAAAAGTAGTGGAACGATAGGTGGCTGATCATCTGACTGATCACCTCATTCAGGGCAACTTCATACATCAAATGCAATTTGGATTCACTAACCATTATACCGAAAAAGCCAAATGCTATTTTCTGGAGTGCATTAAATCTAAACTGGACATAGGTGGTGAAGTCGGCTCAGTCTTTTTGGATCTTAAAAAGGCCTTTGATACTGTGAATCATGAGGTCCTCCTATCCAAACTATCCTCCCTTAATGTGTCCACTGAAGTCATTAGTTGGATGTATACCTATCTGACAAACAGAAGTCAAAGGGTTCGTTTGGGGGACACTCAGTCGGACTCTCTTTACTGTAACATTGGGGTCCCACAAGGGTCAATATTAGGCCCCTGTTTACCATCTATATAAATGATCTCCCACTTGCTTGACCAGAAGTTAACATGCAGATGTATGCAGACGATACAGTTCTCCATGTACAATCAAAAAATATACAACTAGTTGTTAACAAGTTAACTGAAGCTATGGTACACATTTCTAAATGGATGACTAATTCTTGCCTGCATTTAAATATCGACAAGACTGTTTGTATGTACTTCTTGAAGAAATCCATTGAATCTGAAAGTTGTGCCTAACTTCAGGTATCGTGGTGTCATTTTGAACTCCAACTTGACATTTAAGAAACATGTGAAGAAGGTGGTTAACACGGTCAAGATTGGATTATCCAACTTTAGATTTATAATAACGTTCCTTCCTCTGCAAGCTATATATTCATGTTATGATCTTCTCACATATGAGATATTGCCTCATATGCCGATTATTAACATGAGCTACTATTCTGAAACCAATTGAATCACTATACAAACAAACACTTAAGATTTTTGATAACAAACCAAAAGGTTACCACCATTGTTATATCATTAACACACATAATTGATTTAGTCTGGATTGCTTATAGCAGTATGTAGATGCAAGCCTTGTCTTTAAGAGTGTCTTCATGTAAAGAAGTAAAACAACGTTTCTTAAAAATTTACGGTAACATACTGTACTTTTTTTTACAGTAACTTACATGTAACCAGCTGCCAGTAACGTAAAAAAAAGTTAGTATCCAGTGTTGACAGTCAACATTGTTGTAACTGGCTTCAATGAGTATAGACCTGTACGCATCGCACTTCTCCTCAAATAAAAAATACTAGGCTCCTGTAAATTATATTGTATGTGTGAGGCACGTTCTCAATAAGCAAGATATAGCCTAGGCCAACTGTAGATATTATAGAACTGAATAATTGTAAAATGTTTGGAGGAGCGCGTCTTTGGTAACCGGACAAGAGGCACTCTTTGGAAATTAGATTGATACAAAACGAATGGATTAGCCATGCACTGCAGGCAGGCCTATGTGAACTGTGAATAATTAAAAGCTTGACGGCAAAAGCCTCATGAGTAGACAATTTCAAAACCTTTTATGGATATGTTACTTGGCTAATGCATGGCCAGGATAGGAAAGACACCAGACACATTGCTGTTGAACCAGCTTTTGTTTTAGTAGGGTAAGGGTAGCCTACAAGGGCTTGTTTTTTATCAAACGAAACGGAAAACAAGCAATTGTTACAGGAAAATAACTTAAATGTTTCTAAATACAGTGTCACCGGAACATCTAATTTCTCGTTCCATGTTGGGCATAGCTTATATGGAGTTTTTTTACGCACATCCAAAATGAAAATGGCAATATCCCACATAAAAAGTAGATGTCCGCTGTTTTGTTGACATTTTAATACAGCTTTGGTGATTAAGATTTATTTCAAAGCGGTCTCACGAGGCAAACTCTTTATCGATATGATAGTCTTGCCTAATTGGTGAGCAGGACATAGTAAAACAGCCTTCATTGAGAGGATGGGAGGCTTTGCTTGGTTTTTAATCAAATGAAATGAAATGGGAAAAAACATTTGTTTTTTATGTTTCTAAATAGGAGGTTTAGAGGCATAAAAATCACATTTCTCTTGTTCTATGTGCATATGGGCACTGCACTTCCCCTGTCAAAATCCATGCCATAACCAACTGCGTTACAACTAAGACCAGCTTTGAGTTGGTCTTAAATATACCCACCAGCGCTGCCTGAAATTGGCAGTTTGGCGTATGTTTTTAAGGACACAACTCAGATATTGTATATTTCTGGAAACATGCCACACAATTCCTTTTCACTTTCCGAGAGTTTCTGCTGAGCTGTCAGATTTCTGACTGACTTTTTGTACACAGTCAGTAAAGGATGGATAGATTCCAATTGTTCAGAGAGACAGGACATAGAGATAGACTCAAAGCAGGAAAGAGCCTGTCTGGCTGTACTGTACACCTACATACACAGCAAATACATGCACTCTTGACGACCTACAATACAATGAATTGTTTACTTTTGGTGACCTTGCTGTCCTACAAATGGTATGTAATGTAAGTGAGAGATTGTGTAACTCTACTGATGTCCTTTCCCTGTTGGGAGTCACCGCTTCCATCATGGTAAATTACCCTGAACTCCCGGGCCCAGTGTTTTTTTAAGTTAACGAATTGGATATCTTCAATCGGCTAGGATTAAATGCAGAGAAATAGAATGAATAGAAAATGCATATAATTGACTTGAATGGGGACGCCCGTTCTATTCATTCTATCTACATTCATTAAATTCCTATCTGATTACTTAAATCTGATCAGATAACTTTTGATAAAATGGGCCTTGAGGTTTTCATTTTTAAATTCACTGAGAAAGAGATAGACAAAGAGCGATTGAGAGAGACAGAGAGAGAGAGAGAACGTGAGAGAGCAAGAGAGAGAGGGACCAAGAGAAGGAGAAAGAGATGAGAGAGAGCAAGCAAATTGGCCAGTGTGGATTCTTCAGTGTAACAATTCTAGTGTTGATTCAGTTAATTCAATGAACACTCAGTGGTGTAAAAGAACCCCAGTGTTGGTGTTAATAAGCAGAGTTATTGTTTTACACTTTGGAGAGTAAAACAGTCCCATCAAAACCACGCC
Source organism: Hucho hucho (assembly GCA_003317085.1). Taxonomy (NCBI): domain Eukaryota; kingdom Metazoa; phylum Chordata; class Actinopteri; order Salmoniformes; family Salmonidae; genus Hucho; species Hucho hucho. Next base: position 24,280 of record QNTS01000856.1, read on the forward strand.
CATTATTGTCATATTACCGAGCATGGTCAACAGCAGGTCGTTTTTTTGGGGGTGGGGTGGGGGCGGTGTTTAATGTCTGTGTTTTTGCATGTACATTGATTGATTGAATATATGCTACACAGAGATAAATAACATAAATGTTTCTATACTAATCCAATCAGTTAGTTAGAGTTATTGCACCCATTACTGAAATGGATGTTCCAGTTTCAATTTCCTTAATTAAAGCAACAGTCAATGACAGAAGGGAGATTTGTAAGTACATTTAACAAGGGCCAGTGTTCAGAGAGACCAAAGAAGAGGAGAGCTGAATGTTTTCCGCCCTTGACCGGAATAGAACAGAGTTGACTATTTTTTTTTTTTCTGTGTGTGGCCACTGCTCATCCTCTCAAAATGTTGCCGCACGGAGAAGAGATGTTTCTGAGGTGAGCAGGAGAATTATGAGATGGAGTTACGTCGGGATGCCACCGGGCCACAAGCAAAGATAAACATTTGGACAGATACACGCAAAGGTGGATTACTGAGAAGGAATGAGGGAAAAAAGAGGAAAGCATAGGTTGGATTTGAATTTGAGGAAGATGGAGATGGAGATGGGGCGTCGAAGAGGATTGGTGTCAAGTACAAACAGTGAAATGGAAGTGAATGAGGGCGAGTTAAGTGAGGTGGAAGGTGTGGTGAAAAGCTCAGAGCCCAAGCCTGGCATTAGTGGACATGATAAAGAAGAATCTAGTCCAGTAAGAGTAACATTTTTGTGGAGCCTTGCCTTTTGGCAGATCCATTTGTGGTTTCAGGGTGGGTGGGAAAGGAGTTGGATGCAATTGAATTAGTGAAGGTAACCTGTAGTGGACTTGTGATATTTGTTTTTGTTTTTTCTGACCAGAGGGAGCGGGAGCTCTGTGTCACGCAACTTGGGTCAAGATCTGTTTCTTGCTTTGCTCTTAGGAACAGGGCATCATTGAAAGAAGTGATTTCTGCGGTAGCGTTAAGTGTAGAGGTGGTGCAATGGAAGTTGAAGATTCCTGGTGTTTGTGATGCCCGTCATTTGGTGCGCGCAAACCCGGTGGTGAGCCTGGTGAAAGAGAGGAGTTACTATCTGTCCTTTTGAGGTTTGAGTCAGAGTCTTTACCCAACAAAGTAATGTTAGGCTATATTAGTTTGTACTGCTCTGTTTCAGGTACAAGAATTATGGTCATGTCGCAGCAGTTTGTAGGAGGGCGATTCCAAGATTCCCGAGAAGTGTGCAGGAGGGCATGGGATAGAGGATTGTGTAGTTTCGATTGATAAAGTTGTGTATTTCAACTGTAGGGGTGCCAATGTTAATGGGGATTGGATATGTCCGGTGCGAGAGAGGCAGGTTGAGGTGGCTAGAGTCAGAGTAGTGCAGAAGATGTTGTATGCTGAGGCAGTGAAGAAAGAAGAGGAGGATGGGTCAAGGGTGAGGGATCCAGAGAGGATCCCTATGAGTAGCAGATCTATGCCAGCACAGAGGGATAGGCCAACGAATGATGTATGCTGTATGTGTCAGTAAGGTTGGCTTCTTAGCTTTCATAGCAATGGTTATCAACTGTACCGCAGAAAAGGAATGTAAATCACAGAAAATATATGTTGTGGTGGCAGCTGCAGAGAAGTATTTGGGCATACGATATTTGACATCAGAAGAGTTACAGGGTGTGTTGAGTGGTGGTGTCCTGTCCTTCCCGACCGTTGGCATGGTGCAGGAGCAGTTGGGGTCAAAGTAGTGGAATGGGGTGGTTGGTTTTTAATGAGTGTAGGGTTAGTTGGAAGTATTTGTTGGTGCTATTATTTTGTTTAAAAAATATATAATTTTGTATATTGGATTTATATTTTCGTCCAGTTGGGGGCGGTAATGCAACATATTGAATGCCAACCGCCATTAAACTTCAAAGAAGAAGAAGAAGAATTACATTTCCTAACCCTCACAGTCATTCTGAAAGAACGTTGGGGAATAATTCAAATTCCAACTGTTGGATATCCTAACTCCGTGATGGGGAAACAAAGCTTTCTGAAGCATTGAGGTTTTCCTGCCAATTGTGTCGGAAATAAGTTCATTACTCAAGGCTTTGATCATCCCAGTGTACACTAGTGGCACCTGCTGGTCAAAATAATTTAGAGTAGCCAAATTATTATTGATAACGTCCCACACTCCGTAGCATGAACGCAGTGTAGCCTTTTTGTCTTCCACCGAAACCATTACCAATCCAATCAGGTGGTTGGTTGATGAAAACAAAGCTTCAGACATCATTGATCATATGCTTCTAATAAATTGATGCAGGCATCGGCACACTGCTCTGAAGTATACTGAGTAGCCATTTTGACGCATGCCTCTGAGCTCTGGTATCAAACAGAACATCACTAAGTAAGGCCGTATGACATAAGTATTGTGTGGTCATAGTTATATTTTCATGATGGCATTGGCTTCAGTTCTCTCTGTGAAAGTTTCAGGCCTTAAAAGGAAACAATTCAATAACCATGTCTCTGTCACTAACAAATACAGTCATGAGTGATAACTCGATTCACTCGAAAACAAAAGGCTTCTTGGGAAATATGCAAATTTGGCTTTACAGCAAACAGTGTTAAAACAACACCCACAAATGATTTACACAAATTAAATTCCAGTTTATGTAACAAAACAAGGAAGTATAGTGTAGAAAATCATTGTATATTTTAAGTTTAGTTTTTGCTTACTTTTGTTTTTGTAAACCAGGTTCAGACAGCTGAAAATACAATATTTTTACATAAAACAGATCTACTGCTTTTTAGACTTGCTTTCAATGAGAATGACAGATCTATAACCCACCATTTGTATGTGAATTTGGGCAGGTCGCCCAAAAAGTTACATATTGCAATTTTAAGAGTTGAATGGGGAACACCGCACCTTTCAAAAGTGTTATTTTAACGCAAGTTTAGTATGACTAGTATGTTCCCTGAACATAGTGTACATTTAACACTTTCCAAGTTAAAGGTACACCATTGATTTTGCTGTGAGGTAATGAGAAACAGAGTGAGACACAGAGTTCCGTCCAGGGCTGCTCTTCTGTGGATAATCCTCTTTATTTCATGTGTTTTAGCATTAGGTCCTGGAGACAGAAATGACATTTCTGAGGTGATCCAATGCTATTACTAAGAGGAGACCCATTAATCTCACTACTCTGTCACACAATTAGTGTACCACAGAGAAACTGTCTGCTGCAGCCCGCTGGCCAAATGGAATTGTCCACTCTATGTCCCAAATGGCACCTTATTTCCTATATAGTACACTACGATGAGCTCTGGTTAAAAGTAGTGCACTATATAGGGAACAGGGTGCCATTTGGGTCACAAGCTGAGAGGCACACAGAGCACAGAGGGGAATGGATGGATCAATGACTTTGATTGAGGAGTGGAGTATAGGCTTGGATTCAGGCTCTGCAGGATACACCCTAATCGGGACACAAACTTACAGGCACATGAACACACATGCATACAAACGCATACACTCAACCACACACAGACCCACAGACAAAAGCATGCGCACACACAAAAAGCAAGATGGCGCCGACAGACACTGTCGGCCTGTTTCTAGCTTCTAGCCAACTTCACAGTGTTTTTTTTGTGTTATTTCTTACATTATTTGCTCAGAACATTTTTTGTATTATTACGTACAGCCCAAAATAACGTTTGAACATTGGATCGGTGGCCACTCACCAGAAATTAGAGCAGTGTGACTTCCCTGAACTGGATCCTTTGTGAGAACTTCCCGAGGCAGCTCTATTCATCCCAGGGACTGGGAGAACACAAGGAAGAAGTGGGGCCCCAGTTATACTCAAACGGCTTGCATACCATCCACTGCTTCCAAGTATATTACTTGCTAACATTTAGAGTGTTTGCTTTTCCAGTTGGAGCCTAATGTTAGCTAGCTAACATTGAACCTGGTTGATTAGCTCCCAGGACTGTGGCATTGTTGGAACTTTGTTCATTGTTGTTTAACTAGCTAACGTTAGGTGAGATGTGTGAACTTACACTTTGTTTACCTAGCAAGGTTTATTGTTTACCTAATTAGCTAGCTAGCTATATGTCTTAAGATAAAGTGTACTGTTAGCTAGCTAGCTAACGTTAGCTAGCTGGCTCCCTAGCTGACTTCATTATTAGTTTCCCAGAGCCGTTTGCTTTTCTAGTTAGAGCCTAGTGTTAGCTAGCTAACATTGAACCTGGTTGGTTAGCTTCCAGCACTGTGACTTTGTTGGTGCTGTTCATTGTTGTTTAACTAGCTAACGTTAGCTGGCTGGCTTGTTAGCTAACGTTACGTGACGTGTGTACAACACCCGTTGAATATGGCCGATGGCAGTAAACGTCTGAAAATGTTGCCAGCAGAGCTGGTTACGCTGTAAACACATCATCGGCCAGAGCATCAAGTGTGCGCTCCAAGAGAGGAACGAGATGGGTGGGGCTAAAGCTTAAGAGGATGTGAACGACGCTGAATAGGTGTAAACAAAAAAGAGCTCTTCACTAGATACCAAATCATTCAAAGGCCATTTTCTCAAAAGTGAGTAAACAAGTTGATCAACTTTCAAAGCAGGATTACAGACCCATTGTTCCTCAAATGCAGTGTATGATATACCCTTTTGTAGCTCTGAGTCTCTACTATTATCCAATATCAAAAACACAATTTCAAATTTTTCTACATAAGACCGAATCCAGGTGGTGAGTCACATTATAGAATATTTTTATATGGACACTTTCTGTTTCCTGGATTTTTTCCTTTTTGTAGGCTACTACTTTTTCCACTTGTAGTCTTAATCTTTACTACCCTAGTCACTGTTTAGCACACGACCTCACATGTGAATCCATAATGAGATGGGTGGGGCTGGCTTAAGAGGGTGTGAACAATGCTGAATGGGTGTAGACAAAAGAGAGCTCTCAAGTAGGTACCAAAACATTCAAAGACCATTTTCTCAAAAGTGAGGTTACAAGTTTATACATTTTGTAGCTGTATCTCTGCTTTTATCCAATGTACAAAACACAATTTCAAATATTGCTACATAAGACCGAATCAAGGCGGTCGGTCACTTATGTAAAGACAAGATTAAATCAAGAATAGCCTGATGGGTGACAATATTAGTGCATCACTTGTGAATCAAATCAAATAAAATTGTATTTGTCACATACACATGGTTAGCAGATGTTAATGCGAGTGTAGCGAAATGCTTGTGCTTCTAGTTCTGACCATGCAGTAGTATCTAACAAGTAATCTAACAATTTCACAACAACTACCTTATACACACAAGTGTAAAGGAATGAATACGAGTTTGTTTAGGGGGGCACCACCAAGCAAGCGGCACCATGAAGACCAAGGAGCTCTCCAAACAGGTCAGGGACAAAGTTGTGGAGAAGTACCATTCAGGGTAGGTTATACAAAAATATCTGAAACTTTGAACATCCAACGGAGCACCATTAAATCCATTATTAAAAAATTTAAAGAATATGGCACCACAACAAACCTGCCAAGAGAGGGCCGCCCACCAAAACTCACGGACCAGGCAAGGAGGGCATTAATCAGAGAGGCAACGAAGAGACCAAAGATAACCCTGAAGGAGCTGCAAAGGAGTCCATAGGACCACTTTAAGCCGTACACTCCACAGAGCTGGGCTTTGTAGAAGAGTGGCCAGAAAAAAGACATTGCTTAACTTCTTAGGGAGCGGCTCCCGAGGTGACTGTTTTGGAGAGTCTGGCGCTCTAGCGCCCGACCACTCCGTAAGTAGTTAACTTCTCAGGGAGCGGCTGCATATGTGACGGTTTTGGAGAGTCTGGCATGCCCAAAGTAAAATGCATGCCACTCAGGCCCAGAAAATAGGATATGCACATAATTAGTACTATTGGATAGGAAACACTCTGAAGTTTCTAAGAGTGTTAAAATAATGTATGTGAGTATAACAGAACTGATATAGCAGGCGAAAACCCTGCTTTTTTTGTAAATGACCATCTTCTCCATTGTGCCTATTGCATACAATGTTATGTAGGACTGAGACTGCAGTACCTATGGCTTCCACTAGATGTCAACAGTCAACAGTCAAAGACTGGGAATTCTAAGAGTGACCAGAACGGATAGGAACAGGAAGAAGTCAGAGGACCACTTTTGTAAACAAGGTTTGACACGTGCGAGATTGTGAACGGGCACCACTTATATTGATGAATGTTTAATAATTCAACTTTTGGATTTTGAATTTTGCGCCTTGCATTTCACCGGGTAGTGCTAGCGCCCCACTGCTCCCTAAGTAGTTAACCTCTTAAGGAGTAGCAAGGTGCGGTGACACTCCCGACACTACCAGGTGAAATGCAAGGCGCCAAATTCAAAATCCAAAAGTTTAATCATTAAACATGCATCAATATACAAGTGTTTCATAGTCATAAAAAGCTCTGCTTCTTGGCAATATCACAGCGTTGTCAGATTTCAAAAAGGCTTTACGGCGAAAGCACCACATTTGATTGTTTGAGGGTAGCACCTAACATATTTTTGCCATTACCATGAATTCATTAGCCTTCACGGTTCACACATAACACATTTCACAGCGAAAACAAATCAATTACCTGTTGAAGAACTTCTGCTGATGGCTTCCCAAGTGTCCAATGAAGACAATCCATGGTTCTTTTGTTAGAAAAAGTAATGTATTATATCCATAAATCTCAGTTTGGTTCGCGCGTTATAATCAGAAACTACAGCCTCCACTCGTCCATTGAAACGTGAAGAGAACTCGTTCAACTTATACCTATAAACTTGTCCAAGAACAATCAAACATCATTTTAAATGTATCCTTAGGAACACTTTTATGTAGAAATAGCATAATATTTCAACCGNAATATAAACTGGGCTATAAGAAAGGAAAAAACCACAGAGCGCGCCTGGCGAGAGCGCGCGTCCTCTTCTATTGACATCTCTGGGGACACTTCCTGATTCCTCTTCTTCTCTGCTCTAATGCATCTAAAAAAAATCGGAACACTGTCTCGAGACTATTGACATCCAGAGGAAGTGATAGGTACTGCACTCATATGCCCTTATAAGGGCATTTTCATAAGGGAGGGTTTCCAAATGAGCAATGTGTTAAAACCACTTTTTCCAGGACAGAAATTCCTCGGGGTTTCGCCTGCCATATCCGTTCTGTTTTACTCACAGACAAATGGCTACCACTTTTAGAAAATTCAGAGTGTTTCCTATCCAATGGTACTAAATATGTGCATATCCTATTTTCTGGGCCTGAATGGGAGGCATTTTACTTTGGGCACGCCAGGGTCTCCAAAATGGTCACCTCATGCGCTGCTCCCTAAGAAGTTAAAGACGAAAATGAGCAAACATGTTTGGTGTTCACCAAAAGGCATGTGGGAGACTCCCCAAACATATGGAAGAAGGTACTCTGGTCAGATGAGACAAATTGAGCTTTTTGGCCATCATGGAAAACACCTCTCATTACCCCGAGCACACCATCCCCACAGTGAAGCATGGTGTCGGCAGCATCATGCTATGGGGATGTTTTTCATCGGCAGGGACTGGGAAACTGGTCAGAATTCGAGAAATGATGGATGGCGCTATAAATACAGGGACATCCTTGAGGGAAACCTGTTTCAGTCTTCCAGAGATGTGAGACTGAGACGGAGGTTCACCTTCCAGCAGGACAATGACCCTAAGCATACTGCTAAATCAACACTCGAGTGGTTTAAGGGGAAACATTTAAATGTCTTGGAATCGCCTAGTTAAAGCCAAGACCTCAATCCAATTGAGAATCTGTGGTATGACTTGAAGATTGCTGTACACCAGCGGAGCCCATCCAACTTGAAGGAGCTAGAGCAGTTTTGCCTTAAAGAATGGGCAAAAATCCCAGTGGCTAGATGTGCCATGCCAAGCCATACCCCAAGAGACTTGCAGCTGTATTTGCTGAGGAAGGTGGCTCTACAAAGTATTGATTTTGGGGGGGTGAATAGTTATGCACGCTCAAGTTTTCCGTTTTTTTGTCTTATTTCTTGTTTGTTTCACAAAACATATTTTGCATCTTCAAAGTGGTAGGCATGTTGTGTAAGTCAAATGATACAAACCCCACAAAAATCTATTTTAATTCCAGGTGGTAAGGCAACAAAATAGGAAAAATGCCAAGGGGGGTGACGCCACTGTATGTACGTACAGTCACTGTGGGGACGACGTCCTCGATGCACTTATTGATAAAGCCAGTGACTGATGTGGTGTACTCCTCAATGCCATCGGAAGAATCCTGGAACATATTCCAGTCTTTGCTAGCAAAACAGTCCTGTAGTTTAGCATCTGCTTCATCTGACTACTTTTTTATAGACTGAGTCACTGGTGCTTCCTGCTTTAATTTTAGCTTGTAAGCAGGAATCAGGAGGATAGATTTATGGTCAGATTTGTCAAATGGAGGGCAAAGGAGAGCTTTGTACGCATCTCTGTGTGTGGAGTAGAGGTGGTCTAGAATTTTTTTACCTCTGGTTGCACATTTAACAAGTTGATAGAAATTCGGTAAAACTGATTTAAGTTTCCCTGCATTAAAGTCACTGGCCACTAGGAACACCGGCTCTGGATGAGCGTTTTCCTGTTTGCTTATGGCGGAATACAGCTCATTTAGTGCGGTTTTATTTCCAACCTCACTCTGTGTTGGTATATAGACAGCTCCGAAAAAAACAGATGAAAACTCTCTGTGTAAATAGTGAGGTCTGCAGCTTATCATAAGATACTCCACCTCAGTTGAGCAATACTTTGAGATATCGGGCACCAACTGTTGTTTACATAAATGCATAGGTCTCCGCCCCGTGTCTTACCCGAGGCTGCTGTTCTGTCATGCCGATAGAGTGTATAATCTGCCAGCTCTATGTTCTTAATGTCATCGTTCATCCACGACTCTGTGAAGCAGAAAATATTACAGTTTGTAATACAGTATGTGCTTTCAGTTCGTCCCATTTATTTTCTTGCGCTTGAACGTTAGCTAGCAGAATGGAGGGCAATGGCAGTTTAGCCACTCGTCGCCTGGTCCTCACAAGGCACCCTGATCTTTTGCCTTGGAATCGCCGTTTCCTACTCCAGCGATTCACGGGGATCGGGGCCTGGTTGGGTGTCAACAGTATATCCCTCGCGTCCGACTCATTGAAGAAAAACTCTTCATCCAGTTTGAGGTGAGAAATCCCAATTCTGATGCTTAGAAGCTCTTTTCGGTCAAAGGAGACAGTAACAGCAACATTATGTACAAAACAAGTTACGAACAACGCAAAAAAACAAACAAAATAGCATGATTGGTTGAGGTTCGATAAGACGGCAGCCCTACCCACCGGCGCCATCATGAACAAATATCACATAAACAATGTATTGTAACCAGAGGGTGAACAGGGTATACAGTGTGTGTTTTCCTTTTGGTAATTTAAACCCACTAAAGTCTAATTAGCATAATAATAAAAAGATCGACATCAAAATCTGTCAGTTTAAACTAGATAAAACATTTTTTGCATTGGATGCTTCTCAATCCACCACATCTGCCAATGTTGCACTTCCGCATCTGTGGTGAAAGGTTTCAGAGCTAGAGCAGTGTTTGTCAGACCATGAGACATCCTGAAAATCCATCTTCTCACGAAAACGTCTGTAGCATCTGAACAGTTTGGCCTACAAACTATTATGACATCTCTATGGAAAGATGAGACTCTCACAAACAGGATCTCTGTTTTGCTTGTCTGAAGTCGGTACAGCCCATCTACCAACTCGTCTGAAGTCGGTACAGCCGATCTGCCAACTTCTGTCTGTAGCGCTGGAACACTTTGGGCCACACACTAATATGACACCTCTGAGGAAAAGTGAGACTCTCACGACCATGTACATGTTGGTTGGTTTGCTCTAGGACACCCACAAGCCTCACAAAACACATCTGAACACGTCTGGTACACATTTTCTTCATTTTTATGAATGGTGTATATCTATATATCTATATGTGTATATCTATATGTCTATATGGAGATAGTTTAGCGCCAAAAATAAGGGGTCGAATACATGTATAAAAATATAAAAATTGTTTCCTGATATTTCTTATATCTCTCAGATAGGACAGACACTTCAAAACAAACTTCCTTTTCATTTGTTTTGGAACTGTCTGTTGTTCCATGTAGAGAATCTGTTATTCAATGCATTAGTATGGGCTAATAGCTGTAAGGCCAAATTATTGATAGTGTAGTTGAGGGGTCGTAAAAAAAAAATCGAAATCAAATAGCTAAATGATCCTTGTTATGACTTTCTTAAAACAATTACATATACAGTTGAAGTCGGACGTTTTGTTGACTGTGCCTTTAAACAGCTTGAAAAATTTCAGAAAATTATGTCATGGCTTTAGAAGCTTCTGATAGGCTAATTGACATCATTTGAGTCAATTGGAGGTGTACCTGTAGTATTTCAAGGCCTACCTTCCAACTCAATGCATCTTTGCTTGACATCATGGGAAAATCAAAAGAAATCAGCCAAAACAGTAGACCTCCACAAGTCTGGTTCATCCTTGGGAGCAATTTCCAAACGCCTGAAGGTACCACGTTCATCTGTACGAACAATAGTACGCAAGTATAAACACCATGGGACCACGCAGCCGTCATACCGTTCAGGAAGGAGACGCGTTCTGTCTCCTAGAGATGAACGTACTTTGGTGCGAAAAGTGCAAATCAATCCCAGAACAACAGCAAAGGACCTTGTGAAGATGCTGGAGGAAACAGGTACAAAAGTATCTATATCCACAGTAAAATGAGTCCTATATTGACATAACCTGAAAGGCCGCTCAGCAAGGAAGAAGCCACTGCTCCAAAACCGCCATAAAAAAGCCAGACTACAGTTTGTTGCACATGGGGACAAAGATCGTACTTTTTGGAGAAATGTCCTCTGGTCTGATGAAACAAAATTAGAACTGGTTGGCCATAATGACCATTGTTATGTTTGGAGGAATAAGGAGGAGGTTTGCAAGCCGAATAATACCATCCCTACCGTGAAGCACGGGGGTGGCAGCATCATGTTGTGGGGGTGCTGCACTTCACAAAATAGATGGCTTCAAGAGGAAGGAAAATTATGATACTTTGGTGAAGGTCATGTTCTTCACCTTACCGTCTCTGGTAAACACATACTATATCAAATAAAATCTAAGTTTATTTGTCACATGCACAGGATACAGAAGGTGTAGTGAAACGGTTACTTGCAAGTGGAGTCTTTTGTTCAGACGTAGCTAGCTAGCTAGCTAAACAATCAACAAAAATCCCAACTCATAACGTTACTACCCTGCATGAATCTGCAAGTAGCTAACTAACAAGGTTCAACGTTAGCTAGCTAGCTAACGTTAGGCTATGACTAGCAATGCAAATGGCTCTGAGATACAAATAATATTACTACACAAATCATACACATAATGTTCGCTGGCAAGCCAGCCAGCTAACGTTAGCTAGCTAGCTAACAGTATGCTTTATCTAGAAATGAAAACGACTTTCTGACAAAATTAGAAACGGACACAGGTGTTTTATACAACAGCCTTCTGTGTGTTCTCTTTTCAATTCCCTCTGAATATTTGCAATCAAATACCAGAATATTCTTCATCTCCTTGTCTATCTATCCGAGTGTGTCCCCCTCCCAATGGGTTACTGCAGCCAGACTTGCCAGCACTGCCACTTCCTAGGTGGGTTTACTCCACCGAAAATCACACCGGCTAGGTACGAGGTCTTCAAGGTTCTTATTATCAGCTTTGAGACATCGCTTTGAGACATCGCTTGTATATTTTGCTCACCCATTTGAGGCTTTGGCTTTGTTGGACCAACCCTGCCAGGCAGACTCAGACTCTTGAGGGGGCATTGCTACTTTAGTGAGTTGCTGCTTTATGTCTATTCTCTTTGAAGAGTTATTACAGAACTTCACACCGTTCTGCAATTCCCTTCAGGAACTGATCGTTCATGACAATTTTCATGCCGGCGAGTCATTTTCGCAGGCTTTTAACCATTATTTTATTTTTAAAGAATGCACATTCGGCAATGATTTGGCACTTGTATCGCTGTCCTCTCTATCGATATTGATTTTTTCAACTGTATCAAATGTAACTGCCAGTGATCTGCAGGGCTTTACCTAGGAATTCTTTCACCATACTCTCTGACTCTTCACCCTCATCCTCTTTAATTACCATTTATAGACCTAGTCTGTATATCAAGTAAGACTTCTCTTAGAAAATGTGTTCTCTTCATTAACATCCCTTTCAATAATATTGATAGTACCTCTTAGTTTTTTTGTTTCTTTCTCCAGTGTCGCCGGTTTCTCGTCACTCATCCCGAGGCAAGCCTTCAACTCCTTTATGTCTTTACTGACTAATTGAAGTATGCCCAATTTATCTTTTATTGACATTAGCAGGTCGATTTCCATTGTTACCGTACCAGGTGGTGAAAAACATAAATCGTCTGTTTGTCGAGGAGTCTTGTTTTCTTTTGGGGATTGGTTCTTCATACTTACCCTACTCACTGACATGTTTTGGCGTTGATTGTGTTGATAGTATTTGTCGAAAACTTCTCTAGCCGTATCATTTGTTTTGTGTTGTAATCCAGATGAAAGGTTATTCCCCACAAGTAAGTGGACAAAGTTGGAGTGAAGTGCTAATATTTAGTATGTTTTACACATATTTAATATTACGTTTTTATCATGAGGCATTCTGCACCTCCATCTTCAGTCCCCCATCTTACATCAGGTGATTCTCTTACCAAATCACTTCAATCAGCAATCTTAACCTTCAGTCTCTCTCTGACCAGTATGGCTGTTGGGACAACTTTTTGAATTTTTGATATTGTTCTCATTCTAGATATTCAGCTACATAGCATTTTTTAAATACTACCAATGTAATGTTAATAGGGTGCTAACATGGCTGCCATAGAATGTTGCAGTGTCATGTAAATGCATCACAACGCAGAAACCTCAATGTCTCAACCGTAGAGATGTACCAGGACCAACTCTCTAAACACAAGCTCTGGATATAGCTTGTTTTGTTATGAACATTTTTATTAGGTATCTAATTTCGCAACAAAAAAAACAAATTCTAAAGCACTAAAGTAACCCTTTTAAAAGTATGAGAAAATAAATTATTCATATGCATTGAAAGGTACCCATGAGCATTCATTTCAGATGAAAAATTGCTGATTTGAAAAATTGTCATTCTCACATTTTTTTCACATACAGGAGGGAGAGAGAAGGAGAGAAAGAAAGGGGGATAGAGGAAGAGAGTGGAGGGAAAGAGGGAGAGAGAGAGATTGAGCTTTCATGTGGGACTAAGACTACAGCCTGACTAAAGTAAGAGAGACGGGAGAGAGAGAAAAAAAGAGATAGAGAGAGAGAGTTACATAAAGTGGCGAGCTTGGAGTTTGGAGTATTTAATGATCACCGTGAGACTTAATATTATTTAGAAGTTTAACATTAGGTCCCACAACTAAATAAATTAAAATGGATTTAGTAATGTGCGAAGGAGTGAAAATCTCTAACTCTGTTATAGTTATTGGCCTTACCAATAGTGAGTTGGATAACGAACTCTCTGAATATTTCAAAACTCACTGATCAATCTGTCGTTTTTTCCGTGTGGATGACCCAATGTCTGATTTTCACAAACAAATGATAGTTGAGTTCACCTACGGCACATCTATGAAGTCGTTAGAACCCATATTGCCTCTCAACTACAAGAGCCCTAGCCAAGTGTATGTTGTCTACCACGTGAAAGCTTTAGCTACAGTGTACACCCCGCCTGATCCAAGATGGCGTAGCAGTCAGACGTCGTTGTCCTTCGTCTTGTCGTGTCCCATGTATATATCTTTTTATATATTTTTCTTCTGATATCTTTTTATATTTTCCTAAACCTCAACTTCAAAAAGTATTTTTCTTTACCTCCGAATCGGAATTCCCCCAACAGAAGATAGCCAGCTAACTAGCTACTAGCTTGTAGTCAGCTAACCACTGCTAGCGGTCATCAGCTAACCTTTAGCTCAGAAAGCTCTCGCCAGTTTGTACAACGCGATTCAAACCAGAGCATACCGGACCTATTTTCTCTCCATATCCCCGTATTCCTACCGCAAGCTCTGAACCTCCTCACCTGGATGTTCGCAGCTAACGTTCCCTGAATGCTAGCTGTCTAGAGCACATCGGACTGTTATCTTAAGAGGCACATCGGCAAATTCCGAAGCTAGCCACTGCTAGCGGTCATCAGCTACCTTTAGCCCAGACAACTCTCGCCAGTCTGCATAGCGCGCCTCAAACCAGAGCAAATCGGACTTCTTTTTCTCCATATCTCCGGATTCCTACCGCAAGCTCAGAACCTTTTTTTCACCTGGATTATCGCAGCTAACGTCCCCTGAATGCCCATCCGCTAACCGCGGCCCGCTAGCTGTTTAGAGCACATCGGACTGCTGGCTTAAGAGGCCCATCGGACATATTACGAAGCTACTAGCTAGTAGTCAGCTAGCCACTGCTAGCGGTCATCAGCTACCTTTAGCCCGGACAACTCTCGCCAGTCTGCATAGCGCGACTCAAACCAGAGCAAATCAGACTCATTTTTTCCCCCCATATCTCTGGATTCCTACCGCAAGCTCTGAACCTTGTTTTTCCATTCTATCTAGAGCACATCGGACTGTTAATTTAAGAGGCCCATCGGACAAACTCTTTGGCAACTATACCTATTTTGCCATTTGGCCTGGTTTACCACACGGAGCCCTGCTGATCCGTCCGCCGATGTAACAGCACGAGGGGGCCACAACAGACTTTCCTCCGTCGCGTCGTCCCTCTAAGGCCCTTCTGCTAGCTTGCTAGCCCCGGCCTGCTAGCTCCCTGAAGCCACGCACTGGACTCCTATGATCACCCGGCTACACATGCCTCTCCCTTACGTCAATATGCCTTGTCCATTGCTGTTTTGGTTAGTAACCATTGCTTTATTTCACTGTAGAGCCTCTAGCACTGCTCAATACACCTCAGTTAACAATTTAGTTCCACCTCGCACACACACAGTGACATCACCTGGTTTAAATGCTATTTCTAGAGACAATATCTCTAAAACACTTCAGCGAGCAGGCCTTTCTAATCAACCTGGTCTGGGTATCCTGGAAGGATATTAACCTCATTCCGTAAGTAGAGGATGCCTGGTTATTCTTTAAGCACCAGCTGTCAGAGCAGCTCACAGATCACTGCACCTGTACATAGACCATCTGTAAATAGCCCATCCAACTACCTCATCACCATACTGTATTTATTTATTCATCTTGCACCTTTGCACCCCATTATCTCTATTTGCACATTCATCTTCTGCACATCTACCATTCCAGTCTTTAATTGCTATATTGTAATTACTTCGCCACCTTGGCCTATTTATTGCCTTACCTCCCTCATCTTACCTCATTTGCACATACTGTATATATACTTTTTGTTTTCTTTTTCTACTGTATTATTGACTGTATGTTTTTGTTTATTCCATGTGTAACTCTGTGTTGTTGTATGTGTCTAACTGCTGTGCTTTATCTTGGCCAGGTTGCAGTTGTAAATGAGAATTTGTTCTCAACTAGCCTACCTGGTTAAATAAAGGTGAAATAAAAAAAAATTTTTTAAGTAGTGGTGCCACCAAGAGCTATCTCCAAGAACTGCAGACAATTTCCAAGTTGAGTGGTAAACCCTTTGAAAAGGTACTTCAGGAGGAATTATCCAAACTTAGTAAATGTGCCACTTCTCCCTCGCCTGACAAAACTCAGAGCCATTATACCGAGACAGGCCCTGAATCAGAAGACTTAGCTCCTGCACAGCCGAATGAGAGCGGGACTCTGCCAAACTCTGCTCCGCCTACAACCCAAAACATGACCAATCCCATCTCATCACCAGTTACTTAACCAGCTGATGTAAAAATTAAATCAACATTCACTGTAAGTGACGCCAACCCCCGTATGTGCAAAGCTTTGTTGTTGAACACATTGTTAGGAATGAGGACGCTACGTTCCATCATCTTGCATCGTCAAGACTCTGGTAGAGCCCCGCATCCAAACAATGAAGCCGATTTTGACACCTGGCGTGCTCATGTAGAAATCATCTTAAATGACCCTGGCTTGTCAGACCTTCATCGTACTAGAAGAATCCTTGATAGTCTTCTGCCACCAGCAGCAGACCTTACAAACCATTTGAGTCCTCAAGCATCAGCCACTGATTCCCTTCAGCCGTTAGACATGGCACTTGTTGAAGATGGAGATGAGCTGTTTGCCAAATTCATGGGCACCCTGCAAAACAATGGTGAGAAGCCATCCAGCTACTTGCAAAGGTTACAGGTTACCCTGAGCACAGCCATGAGAAGAGGCGGTTTTCCAGCTGATGAACTCGATTGTCATCTTCTGAGGCAGTTCTGCAGAGGTTGCTGGGACAATGCTCTGATAACGGACCTCCAGCTGGAACAGAAGAAAAGCAAACCACCTTCATTTGCTGAATTGTTTCTCCTCCTTCTCATTGAAGAGGATTAGCATGAATAAAAAATAACTCGCATGAAAGAACATCTTGGTGCTGCTAAGCCACTCTCTGGTGCCTCCAAGCATTGTGTAATGTCCCACCTGCAGCAAGCATGTCTTAGTCATTCCTCTGAGGATACCAGTGAAACTGAGCATTTAAAAAAACAGATAGCTGAACTAAAAAAATCAGCTCACAAACCTCAAGACACAAAATCACCCCCCCCCCAAAAGACCTACTACCAATGCAGCTCCTAGTAAAGCCAACAGAAAATAAAATAACGAGAAGCCTGTGAAGCAGCCAAGTTCAAGCAACAAGCCTAACAGCAAGCCCCGGGCTTGGTATTGCTTTCAGTGTGGTGAAGATGGCCACATCACAGCAACCTGTGAAAGTGAAGCCAACCCCTCATTGTTTGCGACTAAAAAGAAACAACTTAGAGAAAGACAGCTCCAGTGAGAAGCTCAAAATTCCTCTTCAGACACCGAACAGTTAAACTGAGGCCAGCTCCTTTTGAGGGACAAACAGGAGCAAAGGAAACCAATCCAGGTCCTACTGTAACCAGAAAAGCCTCACTCAATTGTGTCTGCGCCAATGAGCACACAGTAAAACTTCCCAAAGGGTTAGTTGGTACCAAGAGCACAGCACAAGTTACTATTGCTGGAAAGGAAACAAACTTGGACACGGGTTCACAAGTTAGCACGGCCCCCCTGTCATTCTATGAGAAACATCTATCAAGCCAAGCAATCAACCCATTGAACAGTCCATTGGAAGTAGATGGTGCTAATGGGCAGGAAGTTCCCTACCTGGGCTATGTAGAGCTCACCATAACTTTCCCAAAATAAGCCGTTACTACATGGCTACCGAGCAGTGTTAAAAATCCTTGAGCTCAAGCGTGAAAAAGCAGTCAACAGTAACCTAGGATTGGTGAGACTTCAGGGTGGAATGCCAGAGGTGGTTCTTACAAATCAGACTGTTGTCCTCCAGGGGTCAGTCAGGGTCCATGGGTCCCACTCTGAGAAATGGGCTTCCGCCGATGTCCTCCTTGCCAGGAGGGATTATGGTGTCCAGCGAGTTGATCATCCTTCCTACAAGGCAAAACTGCAAGTTACCTGTTGTTCTGAGAAATGAAACGCGCTATGACATCGTCATTCCAGAAAAGACTGTGTTGGCAGAGGTGCATGCCATCCAGTGGGTAAAGAAACACACTGTTTCTACATCCGAGTCTCCAGACCAACCGAAAGAGCCAGCTGAAACCTCCAGCTTAAGCTTCAACTTTGAAGGTTCTCCTCTGTCTGCTGATTGGAGAGAACGAATCACAAATAAACTGAACTCAATGCCTGAGGTGTTTGCTCATAATCTCGATTTCGGCCACACTAGCAAAGTAAAGCACCACATCAAGCATCATGATGAGACCCCCTTCAAGCAGAGAGCAAGACCCATTCACCGCAAGATGTCTATGCAGTCCGCAAACATCTGCAAGAGCTGCTAGATTAAGGAGTTGTGCGTGAATCAGAGTCTCCCTTCTCATCTCCAATTGTGGTTGTGAGAAAGAGAACTGTGATGTAAGGCTCTGTATTGATTACCACAAACGCAATCTACAAACCATCAAGGATGCATACGCCCTTCCAAACCTGGAGGAGACTTTCTCCGCCCTAACTGGTTCTAAGTGCTTCTCCGTTCTTGATCTAAAATCAGGATAATACCAAATTGAAATTGAGGAGTCAGACAAACAAAAGACAGCGTTTGTGTGCCCATTAGGGTTTTGGGAGTTCAATCATATGGCACAAGGGATCACAAATGCACCAAGCATGTTTCAACGGCTAATGGAGCGCTGTATGGGTGACATAAACCTGAAGGAGGTTCTTGTTTTCATTGATTACCATTTTCTCAGGGTCCCTTGAAAAACACAAAAGCAGGCTGCTTAACTTCTTAGGCAGCAGCACACGAGGTGACCGTTTTGGAGACCCTGGCGTGCCCAAAGTAAAATGCCTCCCATTTAGGCCCAGAAAATAGGATATGCCCATATTTAGTACCATTGGATAGGAAACACTCTGAATGTTCTAAAACTGTTAACCATTTGTCTGTGAGTAAAACAGAACGGATATGGCAGGCGAAACCCCGAGGACAATCTGTCCTGGAAAAAGTGGTTTTGACAGAGTGCCTCATTGGGAACCCCTCCCTTATGAAAATGCCCATATAAGGGCATATGAATGCAGTACCTATCGCTTCCTCTGGATGTCAACAGTCTCGAGAAAGTGTTCAGATCTTTTTTAGATGCATTAGAGCAGAGAAGAAGAGGAATCAGGAAGTGTCCCCTTAGGTGTCCTTTACAAGACAACACGCGCTCGAAAGTTTACATACACCTTAGCCAAATACATTTAAACTCAGTTTTTCACAATTCCTGACATTTAATCCTAGTAAAAATCCTGACTGGTTGCATCACTGCCTGGTACGGCAATTGCTCCGCCTCTGACCGCAAGGCACTACAGAGTCTAGGTCAAAAATAATTCTCAACAGTTTTTACCCCCAAGCCATAAGACTCCTGAACAGGTAATCAATTGGGTACCCAGACTTTTTGCATTGTGCCACCCCCCGCTGCTGCTACTTTCTGTTTATCATATATGCATAGTCACTTTAACTATACATTCATGTACATACTACCTCAATTGGGCCGACCAACCAGTGCTCCCGCACATTGGCTAACCGGGCTATCAATCTGCATTGTGTCCCGCCAGCCACCACACGCCAACCCCTTTTTTACGCTACTGCTACTGTCTGTTTATCATATATGCATAGTCACTTTAACCATATCTACATGTACATAACTACCTCAATCAGCCTGACTAACCGGTGTCTGTATGTAGCCTCGCTACTTTTATAGCCTCGCTACTTTTATAGCCTTGCTACTGTATATAGCCTCGTTACTGTATATATCCTGTCTTTTTTTACTGTTGTTTTTATTTCTTTACTTACCTATTGTTCATCTAATACCTTTTTTTTTGCACTATTGGTTAGAGCCTGTAAGTAAGCATTTCACTGTAAGGTCTACACCTGTTGTATTCGGCGCACGTGACAAATAAACTTTGATTTGATTTGTTCTGTAAGTAAGCATTTCACTGTTTGTATACACCTGTTGTTTCGAAGCATGTGACAATTACAATTTGATTTTATTGTAGTTAGTGACGGTGAAAGAGGAGAAAAGACTACTGCCCTCCTATGTGGTGGTAAAAGGGAGCCACATCATCCACACAAGGACGAAAAAACAGGAACATCAATGTATACAATTTTGTGGATGGACACAACATAATCATATCAGTTAATACCACACTGTCTGTCTGAGATAATTACTGCAGCCCAGGTCTCAGATCAGATATGACGGCAGGTGGAGTAAATGAGGGCCTGTCATCTCCACCACGGGAGCAGGTCCTAGATCAGATCTTAGTACACAGAGAAGCTGTCCTGGCTCGCTGGTTTACGGGTGTTATCTGACCAACGCTTTTCATGCACACACCTCTCAGTGTACAGGGCACACACACGCAGGCATGAACACACACACTCACTATGTGCCTGATAAGCAAATTGTGTCACTCTCATGCACACTAATGTGACCGCAGCACTGATACAAGTTTTAGAGCTATGGCCCAGCGCTCCTTACTACAGACAAGCACTTGGCCTTCTTATTAGGATGCATGATACAATGCCGCACACACACAAATAAATGCAATTGCATTTGTCACATGCACAGAATACAACAGGTGTAGAACTTACGGTGAAATGCTTACTTACAAGCCCGTAACCAACATTGCAGTTTTAAGAAAAATCTGTGTTAACTCCTTAGGCATCATCAGCCGAGGTGTCGGTTTTGGAGAGTCTGGCGTGCCCATAGTAAAATACCTGCCACTCAGACCCGGAAACTAGGATATGCACATAAATAGTACTATTGTATAGGAAACACTCTGAAGTTTCTAAAACCGTTAACTTCTTAGGGAGCGGCAGCAGAGGTGACGGTTTTGGAGAGTCTGGCATGCCCAAAGTAAAATGCCTGCCACTAAGGCCCAGAAAATAGGATATGCACATAATAGGAAACACTCTGAAGTTTCTAAAAGTGTTAAAATAATGTATGTGAGTATAACAGAACTGATATAGCAGGCAAAAACCTGAGGAAAATCCATCCGGATTTGCAGTTTCTTTTGTACATGACCTTCTTCTCCAGGCTGCCTATTCATTTCTATTTTAACTAGGACTGAGACTGCAGTACCTATGGCTTCCACTAGATGTCAACAGTCTTTATACAGAGTCTGGAGGCTATAGCACTAAGCGGAACGGATAGGAAGAGGAAGTAGTCAGGGGACCACTTTTGTCAACAGCGTTTGACGGGCGCGAGATTGTGAGCGCGCCCCACTTTATTTTCCTTTCCTATTGTTCACGTTATCGTCCGGTTTAAATATTACAGTAAATATACATAAAAGGATAGCTAAGGATACATTAAAAATGATGTTTGATTTGTTTGTAGAAAGTTTATAGGTATAATTTGAACGTGTTCTCTTCACGGTTCAATGGGCGACTCAACGGTGGATTTTCTGAACATAACGCACCAACCAAACAGAAATCTATGGATATAATAAATGACTTTTTCTAACAAAAGAACCATTGGATGTCTTCGTTGGACACTTGGGAAGCCCTCAGCAGAAGTTCTTCGAAAGGTAAGTGATATTTTTTAGCTCTTATATGGGTTTTGTGTGACCCGCGCTGGATATGAATTCATGCTAATGTGTAAAATATATGAGGTGCTATCCTCAAACAATCAAATGTTGTGCTTTCGCCGTGAAACCTTTTTCAAATCTGACAACGCTGTGATATTGCCAAGAAGCAGATCTTTTGATGACTATGCAACACTTGTATATTGATGAATGTTTAATAATTCAACTTTTGGATTTTGAATTTGGCGCCTTACATTTCTCCGGGTTGTGTCGGGAGTGACTAGTGGGCCACTCCCGACACAACCCGGAGAAATGTAAGGCGCCAAATTCAAAATCCAAAAGTTGAATTATTAAACATTCATCAATATACAATGGCCCACTAGTCACTCCCGACACAAGTCATTTATTATATCCATGAATCTCCGTTTGGTTGGTGCGTTATGTTCAGAAAATCCACCGTCGAGTCGCCTATTGAACCGTGAAGAGAACGCGTTCAAATTATACCTATCAACTTTGTCCAAACAGATCAAACATCATTTTAAATGTATCCTTAGGTATCCTTTTATGTATATTTACTATAATATTTCAACCGGATTATAGCCTGAACGATAGGAAAGGAAAAAACCACAGAGCACGCGAGACCGTGAACGCGCATGTCATTCTATTGAGTTCCGGGGTCCACGTCTAAATTCTTCTATTGGCTTCTAATTCAACCTAAGGTCATGAAACCCTGTCTAAAGACTGTTGACATCCAGTGGAAGCCATAGGCACTGCAGTCTGTGTCCTAGATTGAATCCAATAGGCAGCCAGGAGAAAAAGGTCATCTACAAAGAAAACTGAAAATCCGGATGGATTTTCCTCGGGTTTTCGCCTGCTATATCAGTTCTGTTATACTCACATACATTATTTTAAACCACTCAAGTGTTGCTTTAGCAGTATGCTTAGAGTCATTGTTAGAGTCATTGTCCTGCTGGAAGGTGAACCTCCGTCCCAGTCTCAAATATCTGGAAGACTGAAACATCATTTCCCTGTACTTAGAGCCATCCATCATTCCTTAATTCTGACCAGTTTCCCAGTCCCTGCCAATGAAAAACATCCCCACAGCATGATGGTGTTCTCGGGGTGATGAGCGATGTTGGGTTTGCGCCAGACATAGCGTTTTCCTTGATGGCCAAAAAGCTCAATTTTAGTCTCATCTGACCAGAGTATCTTCTTCCATATTTTTGGGGAGTCTCCCACATGCCTTTTGGCGAACACCAAACGTGTTTGCTTATTTTTTTCTTTAAGCAATTACTTTTTTTCTGTCCACTCTTCCGTAAAGCCCAGCTCTGTGGAGTGTACGGCTTAAAGTGGTCCTATGGACAGATACTGCAGCTCCTTCAGGGTTATTTTTGGTCTCTGTTGCTTCTCTAATTAATGCCCTCCTTGCTTGGTCCATGAGTTTTGATGGGCGGCCCTCTCTTGGCACGTTTGTTGTGGTGCCATATTCTTTCAATTTTTTAAATAATGGATTTAATGGTGCTCCGTGGGATGTTCAAAGTTTCAGATATTTTTTTATAACCCAACCCTGATCTGTACTTCTCCATAACTTTGTCCCTGACCTGTTTGGAGAGCTCCATGGTCTTCATGGTGCCACTTGCTTGGTGGTGCCCCTTGCTTAGTGGTGTTGCAAACTCTGGGGCCTTTCAGAACAGATGTATATATACTGAGATCATGTGACAGATCATGTGACACTTAGATTGTTCACAGGGGAATTTTATTTGACTAATTATGTGGCTTCTGAAGGTAATTGGTTGCACCAGATCTTATTTAGAGGCTTCATAGCAAAGGGGGTGAAAACATATGCACGCACCACTTTTCAGTTGTTTTTGTTTTACTATTTGAAACAAGTTTTTTTTTTCATTTCACTATTTTGTGTATGTCCATTACATGAAATCCAAATAAAAATCAATTTAAATTACAGGTTGTAATGCAACAAAATAGGAAAAACGCCAAGGGGGATGAATACTTTTGCAAGGCACTGTGTGCATAGATAATAACCAGAGAGTTGCAGCAGTGTAAAAGAGGGGGGAGGGACAATGCAAATAGTCTGGGTAGCGATTTGATTAGCTGTTCAGGAGTCTTATGGCTTCGGGGTAGAAGCTGTTAAGAAGCCTTTTGGACCTAGTCTTGGCACTCTGGTACCGCTTGCTATGCGGTAGCAGAGAGAACATTCTATGACTAGGGTGGCTGGAGTCTTTGACAATTTTTAGGGCCGTCCTCTGACACCGCCTGGTATAGAGGTCCTGGATGGCAGGAAGCTTGGCCCCAGTGATGTACTGGGCCTTTCACACTACCCTCTGTAGTGCCTTGCGGTCAGAGGCTGAGCAGTTGCCATATCAGGCACTGATGCAACCAGTCAGGATGCTCTAGATGGTGCAGATGTAGAACACACACACACACACACACACACACATTACCAAGCCACCGCACTCACACACAACATACCACACACAAAGAAAGACTTGCAACACACATTCACACACACCCATACACACTGATGGAGGAATATTACGCCGCTTTAATAACTCACCTCTCAGCCACTCTCGCTCTGTTTTTACCCAGAAGGCAACACGGCAGGGCGCCAAGCCACTAGACAGGGGAGGACAGATTAATAAATCACCCTAAA
Source organism: Hucho hucho (assembly GCA_003317085.1). Taxonomy (NCBI): domain Eukaryota; kingdom Metazoa; phylum Chordata; class Actinopteri; order Salmoniformes; family Salmonidae; genus Hucho; species Hucho hucho. The sequence goes on from QNTS01000856.1 coordinate 48,140, forward strand.
GGCATCATGGGATGTCTGGAGCAGACAGCAGGGCACCCTGGGACAGAGCCATGGTTAGCAGTACAGATCTATACATCCTGTTGATTGGACAGACGAGGCCCAAGTGTCACCTATTTCCTATATGCACTACATTTGACCAGGGCCCTTTGACCAGGGCCCTTTATAAGGAATAAGAAAAAGGAATAGGGTGCCATTTGGGATGCACCCAGCTCATTCAGGTAAGGTCAGTAAATCTACAGTGTTGACAGATTAATGCTCAGAGAATTATTAATGTGTTGTCTGTCTGCATATTCTTCAACTTCATGAATAGTGATTTGAGTGTCATTATTTTGCCACTGTTAAGAAGGTTCTCTAATATGCTGCAGGTGGAATGACCAGGATGGCTGTGACACACACATGCACGCATATAAACACACACATACAAACACACACAGTCTCAGCTGCAGGTGGCTGACCCGTCGGGGTCTGACTCAGGTGGCCCCTGTCACAGGTAATTCCATTGTCACGGTGATAGGCTAAATGCGACCTGGCGCGGCTCTCTGCGGGTGACAGCTCGGTAACCCTGGCCCAAACAGGTGTCACCGACACATTGGCATGGCGAACTCTTTGCCGTGGCGAGGTCACCCTGGCGCCTGTGTGTGGGCAGTGACCAGGATACACAGAGAACTTTCTCTGGCAGTTATCTGTACCTCCCTGTCTTCCCTCTCCTCCCGCTACCTCTCTCTGGCTGGTGCATGTTAGCTAGGCATCAGTTAGCATGCTGTCCTTAATCATCCTGACTTTGGCTTTCCTTTGGATGGATGGATCTCCATTAGCTGCTTCCAAGGCAGCAGCTACTGTTCCTGGGGTCCAGCAAAATTAAGGCAGTTAATTTTGTGAGCATCAGTCAGCAGCAGACAGACAGACAGTCAGACTCCCTCAGCCCTGCTTAACCATGAGTGAGTAATGGCCAGAAAAACACATTGACTACAGCTACACGCGCGTACACACACACATACTTCTTTCCTACATACTGTACAGTGCCTGAGCTTGTCTGGAGCCTACAGACAAGACAGATACATCAATCTCCTTCAACAAGAGAGACAGAAGGGGGAGGGCAAGACAAGGGGGAGGAGGGGGAAAGGGAAGAAAAGAGAGAACGTAAAGAGATCAGGTGAACATGTTTGTCTGTATAAAGCTCAGGAGGTATGGAACAAGGCTTAAAGAACATGTTCTTAGCTTTAAAGCTGGATTCCTTAGTTGAAACAATAAGAAAAGGGTCCCCAGCTAAGAACAAACGTTCCCTCAACTTTATAGAATTTTCCCGTAAGAGTCTCATTAGGTCATCGATGCCCAGACTTTAGTTACATAGGATCTACTTATTCCACCCTCTTCCTAACGCGGTCTACCCCCCAATATTAAATAACATTTCACCTTATTGATTGGATTATTTGCACTTCATGCTGTCAGCAAGCTTTACTTAGACTGTGTTGTAGCTACTGATTGCTAGCCTCAAGCAAGTGTCCAGGTGATTATCTGTTAGAGTGGACCAGTATTTTGACTTGATGAACCCATTGATGCGGCCAGTCATGGCTGGTGCTCCATCTGTAGTAATGGACACAAGTTTGTAAATGGGTAACTGAGTGCTATTAATAAAGTCCTTGAATGCCACAAAAATGTCCTCCCCTCAAGTGTTTCCTTTCAACAATATGATTTTGAGCAGTTCCTCTTTGGCAGTCATATCTTCAAACACCATTCTGATGAAAATGCACAACTGAGATGTGTCAATCACATCTGTCAACTCATCAAATTGAAGTGAAAAGCGCACTCATTTATGTATTTTTTTAAGATGCTCCCTCAAATCCTCATCCATCATTTCACAGAGCCATGGAACAGTATTTCTGGATAGCTGAACATCCTTAATAGAAATGATTTCTGATTTATTTTGTACATCATCAAACAATGATTCTGCTGCCTCTAAAAAGGGCTATTTTACCATTTCTCCATCCTGGGACGGTTTCTTGTGCTTTGCTAGTATGAAACTCCCCCGGAATGATGCAATCATGGCTGCCTTTGATTTTGAGCTGGGCCTTGTAAAGATCAGTTGTTGGCCAGCAAGTTGAGACTTTTACTTTTCTCTCACGTAGTTAACTTTTAGCTGGAAAGTCACTTTCATATTTCTTGTGAACAGTTTTGAAATGCCTCTCGGTTACCCATTTCCCTTCTTAGCAAGAGCTACGTTTGAATGGTAGATCAGACACACACATTTTGAATTTGTTGTGGTGAAAACAAATTCCTCCTCCCACTCACTGTGAAAGTGGTAGATTTTTGGTTTCTCGATGCTTGGTCCAACACTCATATTAAAAACGTAACCGCAACTTCATTGTAAAAAACGTAGTAAAAAAACAACTACCACTGGAACAACAAAGAATATTCTGTTGCAGGTCTGTTACAGGTCTCGCAAGCATGTAAATGTAAACGTACTAACTGCAGACGGTTGCTATGGTAGCGACAGTTTGGAAAACAAATGTAGCAACTATAGTGCTGCGGGTCCAATTTTATGTCAATCAAACAGTTTTTTTATGTTTTGTCTGTGCAGTAATATTCGAGAAAGAAGCTAACCTGTAAGCAAAGCATACGGTGCATCAGTACTGCGGAAATAAGTTCGTGATCGACCGGTCCTGGGCACCAATGCATTAGGTCATTACATAACTACTTTGCAGATATGAAAAAACATACAATCATAATATCAGTAAATGCCATGATGTACAGGAAGGCATTGTTGGCATAATGGATGGATGCAGTTCAATGCATGATTAGTATAATTCACTAATACATTTCTTGGTAGTCCAAAAACTATTGCTATCATGTTATATATCCATTGATTATTGAAGATTATAAACTGGGGGGTTCGAGCCCTGAATGGGTATGACAAAACATTTATTTTTACTGCTCTAATTAAGTTGGTAACCAGTTGACAATATCAAATAAGGCACCTAGGGGGTTTGTGATATGTGGCCAATATGCCACGGCTAAGGGCTGTGTCCAGGCACTTTGTGTTGCGTTGTGCATAAGAACAGCCCTTAGCCATGGTATATTGGCCATATAGCACACCTCCTCGGGCATTATATCTTAAATATAACTTAGAAATGCCTCATTTAGTACACCATCAGAACCCAAGATATAAACTTGTTTTAATCCAATGTAAACAAAGACTATATGGCCTCAAAACATGGTTTAAAATATATTTCACGTGTTCAGCTTCTTGCCAGCTGACAAACATGTCAAGAAGCCTGGTGGGAGAGTCAATGGAGAGGCCAGCTTCACCCAGTTGTGGTCCAAGACTGGTAGATGGCCTCCCAGCAGGATCATCCCCCAGTTGTGAACTGAGGTTGTGCTGAGCCTGCTGGCACAGCCTACCCCCAGCCAAAGCCAATATTGTGCTGGCCGGACCAGGGTTGAGCTGGCCCACCATTGTGCAGAAATCCTGGCTGGGGGGACACCACAGTAAATGCTCAGCACAAACTTCCAAAATGGGTTGTTTGTGAGGCAGATGTATAAATGTGTGAAGATATTTAAATACTATGAGGGTGGTTGATTAAGCAAGGGTATTCAGGTGAGTTAGATGGGCTTTTAGGCAATGAAGATTGAATGCAGGTCAGCAGATTAGCATGGCCACGGCTCTATTTCCATATATGGAGTTCCATGCTAATAGGCAGCATTCCAATATGGGTTTCTGGGATCATATATGTAGTTCCTGCTCCAGGGCCATGTTTCAATATGAATGTCGTTTCCCATGTATGGAGTTTGTGTTACTGGTGACATTCCAATATGGAGTAGATGGAGTTCTTACTCTAGGCTGTGTTGCAATATGGAACACAATGCCCATATATGGAAGTTCCTGCTGTGGATTAGATGTGTCATCTGAAGCTTAAAGCTCTCCTCCCGAAGTGGCATTATGAACTACACATCAATTTGATGTCATGGGTCGTCAGTTATTGCATCCACAGCTGTCTGAATTTGAGACTTGTTACATTTCTCCAGGCATATCCCTCAACTTTTACGAAAACAGAGGCGGGGTGTCCCAGCTAACAATCCTAGGGAGAGATAACTTTTTGTAATGTTACCCGTAATATTCCCCTAATGTGTGTTCAGTTTTCCGTTAGTTAGGGGAACATTCTATGTATGTTAGCAAAAACCTTCTGAGAACCATTTTAGCATGTTTTAGTACATTCCCTTGATGTCAAGCAGAAGTTATCTCGAACGTGGTTACAATGTTCTCCGAATATTGTTTTAGAGAATTTGGCAGTACGTCCAACCGCAGACCACATGTATGGCGTTGTGTGGCCAAGCAGTTTGCTGATGTCAACGTTGTGAACAGAGTGCCCCATGGTGTCGGTGGGGTTTTGGTATGGGAAGGCATAAGCTATGGACAACGAACACAGCTGTATTTTATTGATGGCAATTTGAATGCACAGATATACCATGACAAGATCCTGAGGCCCATTGTAGTGCCATTCATCCGCAGCCATCACCTCATGTTTCAGCATGATAATGCATGGCTCCATGTCGCAAGGATCTGTACACAATTCCTGGAAAGCTAAAAATGTCCAAGTTCTTCCTTGGCCTGAATACTCACCAGACATGTCACCGATTGAACACGTTTGGGATGCTCTGGATCGACGTGTAGGACAGAGTGTTCCATTTCCCGCCAATATCCAGCAACTTCGGACACAGCCATTGAAGAGGAGTGGGACAACATTCCACAGGCCACAATCAACAGCCTGATCAACGAAGGAGATGTGTCTCGCTGCATGAGGCAAATGGTGGTCACACCAGATACTGACTGGTTTTCTTATCCATGCCCCTACCTTTTTTTTAAGGTATCTGTGCATATCTGTATTCCCAGTCATGTGAAGGTAGGTAGATGTAGGTAGGGAGGTAGACAGGCAGACACACACACACATCCCCCTGACAAAATTAAGATTAGATTATTCTTAATACGCAGCTAATGTACCAATCAGCATACTAATAGCTGCAAGAGGAGATTAACTTCTTAGGGATCACTGCACAACTTGACCGTTTTGGAGAGCCTGGCGTGCCCAAAGTAAAATGCCTCCCATTCAGGCCCAGAAAATAGGATATGCACATATTTGATACCATTGGATAGGAAACACTCTGAGTTTTGTAAAACTGTTAACCATTTGTCTGTGAGTAAAACAGAACGGATATGGCAGGCAAAACCCCGAGGAATTTCTGTCCTGGAGAAAGTGGTTTTCACAGAGTGCCTCATTTGGAACCCCTCCCTCATGAAAATGCCCATAAAAGGGCATATGAATGCAGTACCTATCGCTTCCTCTGGATGTCCTTTGTCTCTAGAAAGTGGTTTCATGCTGTTCAGATGAGTTAGAACAGAGAAGAAGAGAGAATCAGGAAGTGCCTCTTTGGAACTCTGTAGGACTGGGCACGCGCTCTCGCCAAGCGCGCACTGTGTTTCCCTCGGTCTGTAGAGCTCAGTTTATATTCCGGTTGATTTATTATAGTAAATATACGTAAAAGTGTTCCTAAGGATACATTTAAAATGATGTTTGATTGTTCTTGGACAAGTTTATAGGTATAAGATGAACGAGTTCGCGCCACGTTTCAATGGACTAGTGGAGGCTGTCGTTTCTGACTATGACGCGTGAACCAAATGGAGATTTATGGATATAATACATGACTTTTTCTAACAAAAGAACCATGGATTGTCTTCGTTGGACACTTAGGATGACCTCAGCAGAAGTTCTTCAACAGGTAATTGATTTGTTTTTGCTGTGAAATGTGTTATGTGTGTGCCACGCTGGCTAATGAATTCATGGCTATGTGAAAAGTATGTGAGGTGCTGTCCTCAAACAATCAAATGTAGTGCTTTCGCCGTAAAGCCTTTTTGAAATCTGACAACGCTGTGATATTGCCAAGAAACAGAGCTTTTGATGAGTATGAAACACTTGTATATTGGTGGATTTTTAATAATTCAACTTTGGGATTTTGAATTTGGCGCTTTACATTTTACCTGGTGGTGTCGGGAGTGGGTCGCTAGCGCCCCAATGATCCCTGAGAGGTTAACTGCTGCTGCTACTCTGCAACAATCACTGGCTCACAGTGATGACTGAGGAAACACTAATTCACTTTACTTTTAAAATCCTGTTAATATTTCTGTAGAAAGACACTCGTTCACATAAAATATACTGAATATTACAAACATTAGGAACACCTTCCGAATATTGAGTTTTGCCCTCAGAAAAGTCTCAAGGTGTCGAAAGCATTCCACAGGGATGCTGGCCCATGATGAATCACAGTTGTGTCAAGTTGGCTGGATGTCCTTTGGGTGGTGGACCATTCTTGACACACACAGGAAACTGTTGAGCATGAAAAACCCAGCAGCGTTGCAGTTCTAGACACAAACCGGTGCACCTAGCACCTACTACCATACCCCGTTCAAAGGCACTGAAATCTTTTGTCTTGCCTGTTCACCCTCTGAATGGCACACATACACAATCCATGTCTCATTTGTATCAAGGCTTAAAAATCCTTCTTTAACCTGTCTCCTCCCCTTCATCTATACTGATTAAAGTGGATTTATCTACTTAGGGAGTGGTGGGGCGCTACTCCCGACACTACCCGGTGAAATGCAAGGCGCCAAATTCAAAATCCAAAAGTTGAATTATTAAACATTCATCAATATACAAGTGTTGCATAGTCATCAAAAGCTCTGCTTCTTGGCAATATCACAGCGTTGTCAGATTTCAAAAAGGCTTTACGAATATGAATATGAGCTATTAATATTTCACTCGGATGGTCACCTAAACGTTATATAAGTAAAATAAAGTTGGGCGCGCAGCCAGACTCGCGCACGAGAAAACATGTTGACATCTGAGCTACCTTGGCCATTTCCTGTACCTATTCTTCCTGCTTCCTCCAATCTCTCTGAGGCTTTATATATAGACTGTTGACATCTAGTGGAAGCCATAGGTACTGAAATCTCGGAGCTGCTTGCCATAGAACTCAATAGGGAGACTGTCAAACAGAGCCATTGTGACAAAAAAAAGTAATTCCGGATAGATTTTTCTCTGGTTTTCGTCCTGCTATTTCTGTTTTGTTACACTCACAGACATTATGTTAACACTTTTAGAAACTTCAGAGTGTTTCCTATCCAATAGTACTAATTATAGGGAGACCACCCAAAGGACATCCAGCCAACTTGACACAACTGTGATTCATCATGGGCCAGCATCCCTGTGGAACGCTTTCGACACCTTGAGACTTTTCTGAGGGCAAACCTCAATATTCGGAAGGTGTTCCTAATGTTTGTACTACTTCCGGCGCCAACAGAGATGGCAGCCTCGCTTCACGTTCTCAGGAAACCATGCAGTATTTTGTTTTTTTATGTATTACTTCTTACATTGTTACCCCGGGAAATATTAAGTTTTATTACATACAACCGGGAGGAACTATTGGATATAAGAGCAACGTCAACTTACCAACATTACGACCGGGAATACGACTTTCCCGAAGAGGATCCTCTGTTTGTTACCCCAACCAGGACAATAGACTGGATAGCACCCGGCGACTCAAAACAACGGTGGCGCCGGAGAAGAGGGAAACGCGCCGGTCTTTTGGTCAAGCTACGTCGACGGGCGCATCGTGCACCTCTCCCGAGTATTTTAATCGCCAATGTACAGTCTCTGGACAACAAAGTAGACGAAATCAGATCGAGGGTTGCCTTTCAGAGAGACATCCGAGACTGCAACGTTCTTTGCTTCACGGAAACATGGCTCACTCAGGACACGTTATCTGAGTCGGTACAGCCACCTGGTTTCTCCACGCATCGCGCCGACAGAAACAAACATCTATCTGGTAAGAAGAAGGGTGGGGGTGTGTGCCTTATGATTAACGAGACGTGGTGTGATCATAACAACATACAGGAACTCAAGTCCTTTTGTTCACCTGACATAGAATTCCTTACAATTAAATGCAGACCGCATTATCTACCAAGAGAATTCTCCTCGATTATAATCACAGCCGTGTACATCCCCCCTCAAGCTGATACATCGACGGCACTGAAAGAAATTCATTTCACTCTAGGTAAATTGGAAACCACATACCCTGAGGCTGCATTTATTGTGGCTGGGGATTTTAATAAGGCTAATTTGAAAACAAGGCTCCCGAAATTTTACCAGCATATCGAATGTGCCACCCGGGCTGGTAAAATCCTGGATCATTGTTATTCCAACTTCCGTGATGCATACAAGGCTATTCTCCGCCCTCCTTTCGGCAAGTCTGACCATGACTCCATTTTGTTGCTCCCAGCCTACAAACAGAAACTAAAACAGGAAACGCCCGTTCTCAGGTCTGTTCAACGCTGGTCCGACCAATCCGATTCCATGCTGCAAGATTGCTTCGAGCACGTGGACTGGGATATGTTCCGGATAGCATCTGACAACAACATTGATGTATACGCTGATTCGGTGAGCGAGTTTATTAGCAAGTGCATTGGTGATGTTGTACCCATAGCAAATATTAAAACCTTCCCCAACCAGAAACCGTGGATTGATGGCAGCATTCGCGCAAAACTGAAAGCGCGAACCACTGCTTTTAACCAGGGTAAGGCTACCGGAAACATGACTGAATACAAACAGTGTAGCTATTCCCTCCGCAAGGCAATCAAACAAGCTAAGCGTCAATATAGAGACAAAGTAGAGTCACAATTCAACGGCTCAGACACAAGAGGAATGTGGCAGGGTCTACAGTCAATCACGGACTACAAAAAGAAAACCAGCCCCGTTGCGGACCATGACGTCCTGCTCCCAGACAAACTAAACAACTTCTTTGCTCGCTTTGAGGACAATACAGTGCCACCGACACGGCCTGCTACCAAAACCTGCGGGCTCTCCTTCACCGCAGCCAATGTGAGAAAAACATTTAAATGTGTTAACCCTCGCAAGGCTGCCGGCCCAGATGGCATCCCTGGCCGTGTCCTCAGAGCATGCGCAGACCAGCTGGCTGGTGTGTTTACGGACATATTCAATCAGTCCCTATCCCAGTCTGCTGTTCCCACATGCTTCAAGAGGGCCACCATTGTTCCTGTTCCCAAGAAAGCTAAGGTAACTGAGCTAAATGACTATCGCCCCGTAGCACTCACTTCCGTCATCATGAAGTGCTTTGAGAGATTAGTCAAGGATCATATCACCTCCATCCTGCCAGACACCCTGGACCCACTCCAATTTGCTTACCGTCCCAATAGGTCCACAGACGACGCAATCGCAATCACACTGCATACTGCCCTAACCCATCTGGACAAGAGGAATACTTATGTAAGAATGCTGTTCATCGACTACAGCTCAGCATTTAACACCATAGTTCCCTCCAAGCTCGTCATTAAGCTCGAGACCCTAGGTCTCGACCCAGCCCTGTGCAACTGGGTCCTGGACTTCCTGA
>QNTS01000856.1:65282-76934 GCA_003317085.1 Hucho hucho
CCCCCCCTTGACGCGCGGCTCCAGCAGCGCGCCGACACCGGCCTGGGGGACGACCCGGAGGACGAGGCGCAGGGCGATCCGGGTGGAGACGGTGAAACTCCCGCAGCAACGAAGGGTCTAGGATGTCTCTCACCGGCACCCAGCATCTCTCCTCCGGACCGTACCCCTCCCACTCCACGAGGTACTGGAGGCCCCCTGCCCGACGTCTAGAGTCCATAATGGCTCGAACAGTATACGCCGGGGCCCCCTCGATGTCCAGAGGAGGCGGAGGAACCTCCCGTACCTCAGACTCCTGGAGTGGACCAGCCACCACCGGCCTGAGGAGAGACACATGGAACGAGGAGTTAATACGGTAATCTGGGGGAAGCTGTAACTTATAACATACCTCGTTCAATCTCCTCAGGACTTTAAAGGGCCCCACATACCGCGGACCCAGCTTCCGGCAGGGCAGGCGGAGGGGCAGGTTTCGGGTCGAGAGCCAGACCCTGTCCCCCGGTGCGAAGACCGGGGCCTCACTGCGGTGGCGGTCGGCGCTCGCCTTCTGCTGCCTCACGGCTCGTTGTAGTTGCACATGGGCGGCCTCCCAGGTCTCCTCCGAGCGCCTAAACCATTCATCCACCGCAGGAGCCTCGATCTGGCTCTGATGCCACGGTGCCAGAACCGGCTGGTATCCCAGTACCCACTGGAAAGTGGAGAGACCAGTGGAGGAGTGGCAGAGTGAATTTTGTGCCATCTCTGCCCAGGGGATGAAAACTGCCCACTCCCCCGGCCGGTCCTGGCAATAGGACCGCAGAAACCTACCCACATCCTAGTTGACTCTTTCCACCTGCCCGTTACTCTCGGGGTGAAAACCTGAGGTCAGCCTGACCGAGACCCCCAGACGTTCCATAAATGCCCTCCAAACCCTGGACGTGAACTGGGGACCCCAATCAGAAACTATATCCTCAGGCACCCCATAATGCCGGAAGACATGGGTGAACAGGGCCTCCCCAGTCTGTAGGGCCATAGGGAGACCGGGCAAAGGAAGGAGGCGGCAGGACTTAGAAAACCGATCCACAACGACCAGGATCGTGGTGTTACCCTGTGACGGTGGAAGATCCATCAAAAAGGCCACTGACAGGTGTGACCAAGGCAGCTGTGGAACGGGTATGGGTTGTAACTTCCCTCTGGGCAGATGCCTAGGCGCCTTGCACTGAGCGCACACCGAGCAGGAGGAAACATAAACCCTCACGTCCTTAGCTAAGGTGGACCACCAGTACTTCTCACTAAGACAACGCACCGTCCGACCAATGCCAGGATGACCAGAGGAGGGGGACATGTGGGCCCAATAGATCAGACGATCGCGGACAGCAGACGGAACGTACATATGCCCAGCTGGGGTGGAGTGGGCTCTGTACGTAACGTCCGCTCTATGTCCGCGTCCAACTCCCACACCACCGGTGCCACCAGGCAAGAGGCCGGAAGTATGGGCATCTGCCTTAGTGTTCTGGGAACCTGGTCTGTAAGATAGGGTGAAAACAAAACGGGTGAAAAACATGGCCCACCTTGCCTGGCGAGGGTTCAGTCTCCTCGCCGCCCGGATATACTCTAGATTGCGGTCGTCGGTCCAGATGAGAAAAGGATGTTTAGCCCCCTCAAGCCAATGTCTCCACACCTTCAGAGCCCTGACGACAGCCAACAGCTCCCGCTCCCCCACATCATAGTTGCGCATCGCCGAGCTGAGCTTCTTCGAAAAGAAGGCACAGGGGCGGAGTTTAGGTGGCGTACCCGAGTGCTGAGACAGCACAGCTCCTATCCCAGCCTCGGACGCGTCCACCTCCACGATAAAAACCAAAGAGGGATCCGGATGAGCCAGCACGGGAGCCGAGGTAAACAGAGCCTTCAGGTGACCAATAGCCCTGTCCGCCTCAGCTGACCACTGTAGTCGCATCGGTCCCCCCTTCAGCAGTGAGGAAATGGGAGCCGCTACCTGACCAAAGACCCGGATAAACCTCCGGTAGTACTTGGCAAACCCTAAGAACCACTGCACTTCCTTTACCGTGGTGGGAGTCAGCCAATTACGCACGGCTGAAATACGGTCACTCTCCATCTCCACCCCTGACGTGGAAATGCGGTACCCTAGGAAGGAGACGGACTGTTGGAAGAACAGACATTTCTCAGCCTTGACGTACAGGTCATGCTCCAACAGTCGACCAAGCACCTTGCGCACCAGGGACACATGCTCGGTGCGTGTAGCGGAGTAAATCAGAATGTCGTCGATATACACCACTACACCCTGCCCGAGAAAGTCCTGGAAAATCTCGTCTACAAATGCCTGGAAAACTGATGGAGCATTCATTAACCCGTACGGCATGACGAGGTATTCATAGTGCCCTGAGGTGGTACTAAATGCCGTCTTCCACTCATCCCCCTCCCGGATACGCACCAGATTGTATGCACACCTGAGATCCAATTTTGTGAAGAAGCGCGCCCCGTGCATTGACTCAATCGCACTGGCTATGAGAAGCAGCAGGTAGCTGTACCTCACAGTGATCTGATTGATACCTCGATAGTCAATACACGGGCGCAGACCTCCATCCTTCTTATTCACAAAAAAGAAGCTTGATGAGGCAGGTGAAGTGGAGGGCCGAATGTATCCCTGCCCCAGAGATTCGGAGACATATGTTTCCATAGCCTCCGTCTCCTCCTGTGACAGAGGATACACGTGATTCCTGGGAAGTGCTGCGTCTACCAGGAGATCTATCGCACAATCCCCCCGTCGATGGGGTGGTAATTGAGTCGCCTTCTTTTTACAGAAGGCAAGAGCCAAATTGGCATATTCAGAGGGGATGTGCACGGTGGAGACCTGGTCTGGACTTTCCACCATAGTCGCACCGATGGAAACACCTACACACCTCCCCAAGCACTCTCGTGACCATCCTTTGAGAGCCCTCTGTTGCCACGAAATAATGGGATTATGATAGGCCAACCAGGGTAGGCCCAACACCACGGGAAACGCAGGAGAATCAATGAGGTAAAAACTGATTCTCTCCTCATGACCCTCCTGCGTCACCATGCTTAGTGGTGTGGTAGCCTCCCTAATCAGCCCTGACCCTAATGGTCGACTATCTAAGGCTGGAACAGGGAAGGGCATATCAACAGGAACCCAATGGGGATCCCTAACCTATGAACAAATGAACAATCAATAAAATTCCCAGCTGCGCCTGAATCGACTAGCGCCTTATGCTGGGAATGCGGGGGAAAATCAGGAAAATTAACAAACAAAAACATGTGAGCAACAGGGAGCACTGGGTGAGTCTGATGCCTACTCACCTGGGGTGACCCGATAGTGCCCTGCCTGCTGCCACGACTGCGGCCACAGAGGGTGCAGGGAATAGCCACTCCTCCGGCCTCCCTCAACTCAGTACCTCCTAGCTCCATAGGCGTCGGAGCAGAGGTGTTGTGGGATGGAAATGACAGGTCCCGATCCAGACGTCCACGGGTGGCCAGCAGGTTATCCAGCCTGATGGACATGTCCACCAGCTGGTCAAAAGAAAGGGTGGTGTCTCTGCATGCCAGCTCCCGTCGGACGTCCTCGTGCAGACTGCGTCTATATTGGTTGATCAGGGCCCTGTCACTCCATCCCGCGCCGGCGGCCAGAGTTCGGAACTTCAGTGCAAAGTCTTGTGCGCTCCTCGTCCCCTGTCTGAGGTGGAACAAGCGTTCACCCGACGCTCTACCCTCAGGTGGATGATCGAATACTGCCCGGAAACGGCGGGTGAACTCCTCGTAGTGGTCCAACGCCGCTCCTTCCTCTCCCCATACGGCGTTGGCCCACTCCAGGGCTTTCCTGGATAGACAGGAGATGAGGGCCGACACGCTTTCGCGTCCTGAAGGAGCCGGGTGAACGGTCGCCAGGTAGAGCTCCATCTGGAATAGGAACCCCTGACACCCGGCAGCCGCCCCATCATACTCCCTCGGGAGCGCGAGCAGAATCCCACTGGGACCAGGTGAAGGAGGGGTGGACAGTTGTGTGGGTTGTGGAGTGGGAGGTTGTGTTGATGGTAGAGGCGCTGAAAATCCTCCTCTCTCCCATCGCTCCATGTTCTGCAGCACGCTATACTTGGCTGTGCCGAGACTCTGCAACATTGTCGCATGCTGCTGAAGGCGCTCCTCGACTTGTAGAGGGCTGGGTGATCCTGCTGACTCCATGGGTGGCGCGTGATTCTGTCAAAGTTCTCAGTGATGCCGGTATGGCATAGTCAGCCGCAGGACAACGAATATGAGTTTTCAAATGCTTTACTCAATATTTCCAAAATACATGAGTGGGGGAAAAACCAATCACTCGAAAACACGGAACCAAAGAAACATAAACAATCAAGAACAAAAACATAAGGGGAACAGATGGTTAAATAAGGAACATGTAATTATGGGATAGAAACCAGGTGTGTATAATGAAGACAAAAAAAACATAGAAAATGAAAAGTAGATCGGCGGTAGTTAAAAGACCGGTGACTTCGACCGCTGAAAGCCACCCGAGCAAGGAGAGGGACCAACTTCGGCTGAAGTCGTGACAGTTAGAATCACCTTTGGCAGCGATTACAGCTTTCAGACTTTCTGGGTATGTCTCTAAGAGCTTTACACATCTGGATTGTACAGTATTTGCCCATTATTCTTTTCAGAATTCTTCAAGCTCTATAAAATTGGTTGTTGATCATCGCTAGACAACCATTTTCAAGTTTTACCATAGTTTGTTAAGTCAAAACTACAACTCAACCACTCAGAAACATTCACTGTCTTCTTGGAAATCAACTCCAGTGTAGATTTGGCCTTGTGTTTTAGGTTATCGTCCTGCTGAAAGGTGAGTTCATCTCAGAGTGTCTGGTGGAAGCAGACTGAACCAGGTTTTCCTCAAGGATTTTGCCTGTGCTTAGCTCCATTCTGTTTCTTTTTCATCCTGAAAACTTCCCAGTCCTTAAAGATTACAAACATACCCATAACATGATGCAGCCACCGCAATGCTTGAAAATATGAGTGCAACTCAGTAATGTGTTTTATTGGATTTGCCCTAACCATAACACTTCGTATTCAGGACAAACAATTTATAGCTTTTCCACATATTTTGCAGTATTACTTTAGTGCCTTGTTGCAAACAGGATGCATGTTTTGGAATAGTTTTATTCTGTATCAGATGTGTTTGAAATTCACTTCTCGACTGAGGGACCTTGAAGACGATTGTATGTGTGGGGTACAGAGATATGGTAGTCATTAAAAAATCATGTTAACTTCTCAGGGAGCAGCTCCTGAGGTGACGGTTTTGGAGAGCCTGGCGTGCCCAAAGTAAAATGCCTCCCATTCAGGCCCAGAAAATAGGATATGCATATATTTAGTACCATTGGATAGGAAACACTCTGAATTTTCCAAAACTGTTAACCATTTGTCTGTGAGTGAAACAGAACGGATATGGCAGGCAAAACCCCGAGGAATTTCTGTCCTGGAAAAAGTGATTTTGACACATTGCTCATTTGGGAACCCCTCCCTCATGAAAATGACCATATAAGGGCATATGAATGCAGTACACGTCGCTTCCTTATGATGTCAACAGCCTCGAGACAGTGTATTTCTTCCATTTTGGATGCTTTAGACCANCGTTACCTGTATTAATGGCACCTGTTTGAACTTGTTATCAGTATAAAAGACACCTGTCCACAACCTCAAACAGTCACACTCCAAACTCCACTATGGCCAAGACCAAAGAGCTGTCAAAGGACACCAGAAACAAAATTGTAGACCTGCACCAGGTTGGGAAGACTGAATCTGCAATAGGTAAGCAGCTTGGTTTGAAGAAATCAACTGTGGGAGCAATTATTAGGAAATGGAAGACATACAAGACCACTGATAATCTTCCTCGATCTGGGGCTCCACGCAAGATCTCACCCCGTGGGGTCAAAATGATCACAAGAACGGTGAGCAAAAATCCCAGAACCACACGGGGGGACCTAGTGAATGACCTGCAGAGAGCTGGGACCAAAGTAACAAAGCCTACCATCAGTAACACACTACGCCGCCAGGGACTCAAATCCTGCAGTGCCAGACGTGTCCCCCTGCTTAAGCCAGTACATGTTCAGGCCCGTCTGAAGTTTGCTAGAGAGCATTTGGATGATCCAGATGAGGATTGGGAGAATGTCATATGGTCAGATGAAACCAAAATAGAACTTTTTGGTAAAAACTCAACTCGTCGTGTTTGGAGGACAAAGAATGCTGAGTTGCATCCAAAGAACACCATACCTACTGTGAAGCATGGGGGTGGAAACATCATGCTTTGGGGCTGTTTTTCTGCAAAGGGACCAGGACGACGGATCCGTGTAAAGGAAAGAATGAATGGGGCCATGTATCGTGAGATTTTGAGTGAAAACCTCCTTCCATCAGCAAGGGCATTGAAGATGAAACGTGGCTGGGTCTTTCAGCATGACAATGATCCCAAACACACCGCCCGGGCCACGAAGGAGTGGCTTCGTAAGAAGCATTTCAAGGTCCTGGAGTGGCCTAGCCAGTCTCCAGATCTCAACCCCATAGAAAATCTTTGGAGGGAGTTGAAAGTCCGTGTTGCCCAGCGACAGCCCCAAAACATCTCTGCTCTAGAGGAGATCTGCATGGAGGAATGCGCCAAAATACCAGCAACAGTGTGTGAAAACCTTGTGAAGACTTACAGAAAACGTTTGACCTCTGTCATTGCCAACAAAGGGTATATAACAAAGTATTGAGATAAACTTTTGTTATTGACCAAATACTTATTTTCCACCATAATTTGCAAATAAATAAATAAAAAATCCTACAATGTGATTTTCTGGATTTCTTTTTCTCATTTCGTCTGTCATAGTTGAAGTGTACCTATGATGAAAATTACAGGCCTCTCTCATCTTTTTAAGTTGGAGAACTTGCACAATTGGTGGCTGACTAAATACTTTTTTGCCCCACTGTATATGTGAAAGATGATGATGGTAATATGATTGCAATGTCTTCTGTAGATATCTATAAGCTTAGTGCTTGGTTCATGATTCTGAAGCTCTTAACCATGTACAGTACACTGAAGCTATAACACAGACTCAGTTTTTACTCATGAGCCAACACATACTCACCGCCCCCACACTCCTAAAAATATTCAGTACTATTTAACAGGAGGACAGGACATAACTTTTAAGTGGTGAGAGGAGGTGGTAATATATTTATTTCCTGACTTAAATCATGCAGGTTAGTGAGGTATAATGATGTGCAGTAATGTGCTTTGGTTGTGTGGCGGGTTAACTGGAGATTTGGGTTTGCAGTGTGTGCTAAAGAGGTCCATTGTGTCTCCGTGCGTGCGTATGCGTGTATGCGCATGCCTACGTGCATGAGTGTGTGTATAGTGGTCTACATTACTATCATCAGGCTTACAGTAAGGTCCAAAATAATTGGCACCCTTGATAAAGATGAGCAGAAAATACTGTATAAAATAAGCAATACAAATACTGAGCTATATTGTACGTTGAAAAGAAATGATACATTTTATTATTTTATACTTATTCAATTGCTCAGATAAATACATGTTGTTTAATTCAAAAAGATTGGAGTCAAAAATATTGGCACCCCTGTTTTCAAAACCTTTTAGTACTTCACCTAGTGAGGATAATGGCACTGAGCCTTTTTCAACAACACAACATATATGAGATTGGAGAACACATTGGGAGGGATCTAAGACCATTCCTCCATACATAATCTTTACTGGATATCCTTTGTCTGCACTTATGGACTGCCTTCATCAATTCAAACCACATGATTTCAATGGGGTTCAAGTCTGGAGACTGAGATGGCCATTACAAAATGTACATTTTGTGGTCAATTAACCATTTCTTTGTGTTTTTTTATGTGTACTTGGGGTTATTGTCTTGCTGGAAGAACCACTTGCGGCCAAGTTTTAGCCTCCTGACAGGACCCCAGGTCCAGTGGAAGCAAAATAGCCACATAACAACAAAGATCCACCACCATATTTTACAGTAGATATGGGGTTATTTTCTGCTTATGCAATTTTCTTTCAACACAACACCCACCACTGGTGTGCATGGCCAAAGAGGATTCTTCTGGTGAAAACAGTCATTTGACGGAGTGACATTTCCTGCTTTCCCAACAGACACTTACAGGCTGGGGCTGGATATTATCTATGCCAGATGTGGGTTACTGATACTACACAAGGCTGTGGAGGACCAGGCCTCACTGTTTGTGTGTGTGTGTGTGTGTGTGTGTGTGTATGTGCCTTTGTGTGTGTGTGCCTTTGTGCGTGTGCCTGTGTGTGTGTGCCTTTGTGTGTGCATGTGTGTGTGTGTTTTTGTGTGTGAGCATGATTACATGTGAGTACAGGCGTGTGTGAGGCCAATTCCTCTCACAGCCAGTTTGTTCTCTGTGTTCTCAGAGTAATTTCAATCAAATAGCCCCATGACATCAAATATCCACAACCACATTTTACAGTAGGTACAGGGTTCTGTTCTGCATATGCGTCTTTCTTTCGATGCAAAGAGTGATATATTCATGTCATCCAACAAATGTTAACACCTGGAGTTTGCTAAATGGCGTTGGCACTTAGAACCGTTACTATGGTCAGATAACATGAAAATAGAGCTCCTTGGCCACGCACTCCAGTGGTGGGATGCATTAGCAGATGTATAAGCAGAAAATAACCCCATACTTACTGTAAAATATGGTGGTGGATCTTTGATGTTATGGGGCTATTTTGCTTCCATCCGTCCTGGGGCCCCTGTTAAGGTCAGCAACATCATGAACTTTATCCAGTACCAGGACACCTGCCCCCCCCCCCCCAGGGTTGTGTGCTCAGCCCCCACTTGTACTTCCTGTTCACCCATGGCTGCGTGGCCACGCACGACTCCAACTCAATAATCAAGTTTGCTGGTAAGGCAACAGCATCGCCCTCAACTGCATGGCTCTTCAGAGCGTGGTTCAGTCAGCTCAACGCATCAACGGGGGCACGCTGCCTGCACTCTAGGACATGTAAAGTCCTCGGTGTTAAAGGAAGGCCAAGAAGATCAATTAAAACCTCTTGGGGATAATTAAGGAGCAGTGGGTCGCCCCACCAGCGACAACATCCGGTAAAATGTAGAGCGCCAAATTTAAAACGCAAATGTAGTAATATAAAACATTCATGAAAATACAAGTGTTGCACACTCTTCAAAAGCTTAGAATCTTGGCAATCTCACAGCGTTGTCATATTTCAAAAAGGCTTCATGGCGAAAGCATAACATTTGATTCTCTGAGGACAGCGCCCTGTGTACTTCCACCATTAGCATAAAAACATAACCAGCGTGGGTGTCACAAAACACATAAAAAGAGCTAAAATAAATCGCTTACCTTTGAAGATCCGAAGTGTCCAAGAAAGACAATCAGTGTTCCTTTTGTTCGAAAAAGTCCCTCTTTATATCCATAAAGCTCTGTTTGGTTGGTGTGTTTTGTTCAGAAAATCCACCGTCCACTCGCCCATTATATAAGACAAAAAATATACCTATAAACTTTCTCCAAACAAATCAAACAACGTTTCTAATCGATCCTTATGTACACTATTATGTATATTAACTATAACATTTCACATGGATAATAATCAATCTTCTGAGTATATTACTCGCTAAAATTCAGTGTCTGGATAATAATGTTGACGAGCTCAGGGCAAGGCTTTCCTTCCAGAGAGACATCAGGGATTGTAACATACTCTGTTTCATAGAAACATGGCTCTCTCTAGATATACTGTCTTAGTCCATTCAGCCAGTTGGGTTCTCAGTTCATCGCACAGACAGGAATAAATATCTCCCTGAGAAGAAGAAGGGCAGGGGTTGTTTCATGATTAACTACTCATGGTGTGATTGTGATAACATACAGGAACTCAAGTTATTTTGTTCACCTGACCTAGAATACCCCACAATCAAATGCCGACCGTATTAACTCCGAAGAGAATTCTCTTCGTTTATAGTCACAGTTGTATATATTCCCCCTCAAGCCGATACCAAGACGGCCCTCAAAGAACTTCACTGGACTTTATGCAAACTGGAAACCATATATCCTGAGGCTGCATTTATTGTACATGGGGATTTAACAGAAGTTTTATCAACACATTGACTGTAGTACTCGCACTGCTTAAACACTCGACCACTGCTACTCCAACTTCCGGGATGCCTACAAGGCCCTCCCACCCCCTCCCTTCGGCAAATCTGATCATGACTTGATTTTGCTCCTCCCTTCCTGTAGGCAGAGACTCAAACAGGAAGTACCCATGCTAAGGACTATTCAATGCTGGTCTGACCAATCGGAATCCACACTTCAAGATTGTTTTGATCACGTGGACTGGGATATGTTTCGGGTATCCTCCGAGAACAACATACAGTGATTCTTTCTGTAAAAGTTGCTTCATACTGCAGCACACATTGCGGGCTGCTGCAGAATTCTATGACACGTTATTTAATTGTCAGACACTGTTGCCATTAATACTAGTTAGTGCTAGTTTGACCACCAGAGTACATCTTTGAGAATAATTTGATAGTCTTCAATATTGGCTGTACTAGAGAAATTAAATCCTTTAATAAATAAACTCAGCAAAAAAAGAAACTTCGCTTTTTCAGGACCCTGTCTTTCAAAGATAATTTGTAAAAATGCAAATAACTTCACAGATCTTCATTGCAAAGGGTTTAAACACTGTTAACTACTTAGGGAGCAGTGGGGCGCTAGCTGACCAC
The DNA here is from genome assembly GCA_003317085.1 of Hucho hucho. Taxonomy (NCBI): domain Eukaryota; kingdom Metazoa; phylum Chordata; class Actinopteri; order Salmoniformes; family Salmonidae; genus Hucho; species Hucho hucho. The sequence continues at coordinate 76,031 of QNTS01000856.1, forward strand.
TCCCGACACTACTCGGTGAAATGTAAGGCACAAAATTCAAAATCCAAAAGTTAATTTATTAAACATTCATCAATATACAAGTGTTGCATATTCATCAAAAGCTCTGATTCTTGGCAATATCACTGCGTTGTCAGATTTCAAAAAGGCTTTACGGCGAAAGCACAACATTTGATTGTTTGAGGATAGCCCCTCGCATATTTTAAGCATTAGCATAAATCCATAACCAAAGCGGGTCTCATAAAACGCATAAAATCGCTAATATAAAATCCCTTACCTTTCGAAGAACTTCTGCTGAGGGCTTCCCAAGTGTCCAACGAAGACATCCAATGGTTCTATTGTTAGAAAAAGTCATTTATTATATCCATAAATCTCCATTTAGTTCGCGCGTTATGTTGATAAATTACAGCGTCCACTCGCCCATTGAATCGTGAAGAGAACACGTTCAACCTATACCTATACACTTCTCCAAGAACAATCAAACATCATTGATAATGTATCCTTAGGAACACTTTTATGTATATTTACTATAATATTTCAACCGGATTATAAACTGGACGATAGGAAAGGAAAAAACCACAGCGCGCGCGAGCCTGTGAACACACCTCCTCTTCTGTTTACATCCGGTGACTAGTTCGAATGTCACGTCCAGCCCTGGGTTTCAGGCTGGCGTGTTTAGTTTGTTTTGTTTAGTAGGGTTTTTTGGTTCTAGGTGGTATATTTCTATGTTGAGTCCAGCACGGCCCGTTCCCGCTCCCCGCACCAGAGTCCCAGTGCGCATCGTGAGTCCAGCACGGCCCGTTCCCGCTCCCCGCACCAGAGTCCCAGTGCGCATCGTGAGTCCAGCACGGCCCGTTCCCGCTCCCCGCACCAGAGTCCCAGTGCGCATCGTGAGTCCAGTACGGCC
>QNTS01000856.1:86615-131490 GCA_003317085.1 Hucho hucho
CCTCATCTACCCCACCATCTCTAGCCTGACTAGGCCCAGCCTCATCTACACCACCATCCTTGCCATGACTAGGCCCAGCCTCATCTACACCACCATCCTTGCCATGACTAGGCCCAGCCTCATCTACACCACCATCCTTGCCATGACTAGGCCCAGCCTCTGCTGTCTGCATTTCATTGCCCCCTACACTTTGACCTTGATTTCCCCCACTGGCACTTGTGCCCTCACCTTGTCTATGGCCTTTATGTGGGCATGCAAAACTCTTATGCCCCAAATCCCCACACTCAAAACACCGTAGACTATCTGTGCTGGCAAACCCTGCGTAGAGCCCCTCCCCATGCCTCACTTTAAAATGCACATTTAGCTGTTGCTCATTATTATTCAGAAACATAAACACTTGCCTCCGGAACGAAACAACGTGCTTAACGGCATCTGCCTGAAAACCTGCCGACAGTACACGAAAACCGCTAGCAAACTTACCAAAACGACTAAGCTCTTTCCTGATTTGATCATCCGTAATAAACGGAGGCAAATTTGCAACTACCACCCTTGTTGAAGGGGTGGAAAGAGGCAAAATTGACACCAACACACCCCTTACAAATATTCCACTAGCAATTAGCCTACCAACCAAGTTTGCTCTTTTCATGAACACAACCACAGCTTTGTTCATTCTGGAAGCGGAATGTATAAATTCTGCTCCTACCTGTTCACCGACTGCGAGCAGAACCTCCTCCACTTTAACTCCATTCTCTGGAACACACCTGAATCCATGCCGTATCGACAGCATCTCCTCCGCACTAGGCTGAGAAGCCATCGCGCACACCACACCTTCCAAACCCCAGGAAACTAACTCTGTCCTCTTCCAACCTAACTTTGAAAAAACCTGTGGATACCGCTAAAACAAATATTGCATTAACCCTCCACCATAGAAAATAAAATGTAAAGAAAAGACCAAGAACAGAATCAAGAAAGTTAGTTAGGACAGAGCCCTCCACACCAAACACTCAAACTCCAAAAAACTCCCAGCATGCACTGAGAGAGAGAGAGAGAGAGAGAGAGAGAGAGAGAGAGAGAGAGAGAGAGAGAGAGAGAGAATCTTCTCTGGCATTAGAGCTATTTTGCTTCAGATACTTAAGGGGCACTTGAAGTGCAGTGCTTTCAAAATACTTACAAATGAGAGAGATCACATATATTAATATATTATATAATATGGTCATTGGCTGCCCTTCGTTAATAATTCATGTTGTAAATGATTTCTCGCAACAATATGTGATGCTGAACAACACTTTAAAGACCTCCCTGACTGTTTAGGTGTGTTTTATAGCTCCAATATACCACCACAGACAGACACTAAACCCCCTCTCCCATGGGTCTCGGCTCATTAAATCAAGAGTAAGAGATTCCTTTGTGTGTTCTGTGGAGTGTGTTTTTAAATTCACTGGAGACAGTTCACACCCTTATTGTGATATTAGATCCTAACCCAATGCTAACCCTAACACTAACCCTAACCCTGGTTGTGATATCAGTACAAAACAGATATGTTCATTGATTTGGCCACATGGGAAAGGGTATATCCTACTGCATAAGTCATTCAGATATGACATTTGACTGCATGTTGTTGTACCGGTATACAGTGCAGTACAAGCTATGGTGTGTGCAGCCTGCCATGCTTGGTTAGAGCAGGCTGGTGGTCTACTGGCTGCTGCAGGCTGGTTTCTATATTTACTGACGTGTTGTGTCCACTACTCACAGACTTTTTGTGTTCCAAGCAGACCAAGGCATCTGCTGGGTGGGATTGGAGTCCGTGAAGCTGGATTTGTTCAGAGCACTGACTGTCCAGCGGCGGTATGTTAAGTTCACTTTATGTGATGTTCTATTGGTCCAACATCCGACAACATGCTCTTTCCCTTTTTCCTCCCTGTCTCTTCCTATCTATCCCTCTGTTTGTTTTTCCACCAAGCTATATAGGTCCTCTGCCTCTCCAGCTTCCCCTTTCTATTACTTCTTTCTATCCTTGCTACATACTCATCCCCTTGTTTTTCCTCCTTCTCTACCCCCTCTCTTCCACTCTTCCACTTCTCCCTCCTCCCTCCTGTACCTACCTGCTCTGCAACTGCAACTGCATCTCCAGGTTCTTGTTTCTATTATTTCCGTCTTTCCCTCCTCCCTCTCTCCTTCCCCTCCTCCCAAACAGCACATCTTGGAGTTGACTGCGGAGTGTGGTGTGTGAGTTAGGGCTCTTCCGAATTCTTATTTTATGCTCATGTTCTGGTGAAAATAGATGACATTTCCTGCTTGCCCAGCAGACACTTAAACAGGCTGAGTCTGGATATTATCTCGGCCAGATGTAGGTTACTGATACTACACAAGGCTGTGGAGGACCAGGCCTTGCTGTCCAGGTGTGTGTGACTGTGTATGTGTATGTGTATGTGTATGTGTATGTGTATGTGTATGTGTACGTGTACGTGTACGTGTGTGTACCTTTGTGTGTCTTTCTGTGTGTGTGTGTGTGTGTGTGTGTGTGCGTGTGCGTGTGCGCGTGTGCGTGCGTGTGTGCTTGTGTTCAAGTGTGTGCCTTCGTGCATGTACCTTTGTCTTTGTGCTTGCCTACAAACACCCTAGGCTTAACTTGCGCAAGTTACAGAGTGGCTCAAGGTTGCCTTGGCATTCATAACCTGCTATTATACCATCATGCTTTTGGCCTGAGGCTCCTTGATCTTTACCCACAGAACGCGCCCCACCCTCTTTGATGACATTGCATCTCTTCACTATATATCGGCTAAACTGTCAAAGGGGGCACAGACTCATCCCATACTCCTACATATGCAGTGGTTTGGTCTGTAGTGTTCAAGTTCAACCCCTACTTAAATCTTTCAGCTGGAATCTGGCTGAATCCTAAGCTCAATATAGATAAGAAACCATTTCTCTGGAAAGGCTGAGAGGGCTGCCCTTGTTCTGGGGGAACTTTATATTGGAGATACTGTGAAATAATAAGCTAATTTCATTAATTTTATCATTACCTAGTAGTGGTGGGGGCAGGCAACCTAATAGAAAGGTTGCTGATTCGAATCCCTGAGCCGGCAAGGTGGACAAATATGCTGTTCTGCCCTTAACCTCTCAGGGATCATTGGGGCGCTAGCGACCCACTCCCGACACCACCAGGTAAAATGTAAAGCGCCAAATTCAAAATCCCAAAGTTGAATTATTAAAAATCCACCAATATACAAGTGTTTCATACTCATCAAAAGCTCTGTTTCTTGGCAATATCACAGCGTTGTCAGATTTCAAAAAGGCTTTACGGCGAAAGCACTACATTTGATTGTTTGAGGACAGCACCTCACATACTTTTCACATAGCCATGAATTCATTAGCCAGCGTGGCACACACATAACACATTTCACAGCAAAAACAAATCAATTACCTGTTGAAGAACTTCTGCTGAGGTCATCCTAAGTGTCCAACGAAGACAATCCATGGTTCTTTTGTTAGAAAAAGTCATGTATTATATCCATAAATCTCCATTTGGTTCACGCGTCATAGTCAGAAACGACAGCCTCCACTAGTCCATTGAAACGTGACGCGAACTCGTTCATCTTATACCTATAAACTTGTCCAAGAACAATCAAACATCATTTTAAATGTATCCTTAGGAACACTTTTACGTATATTTACTATAATAAATCAACCGGAATATAAACTGAGCTCTACAGACCGAGGGAAACACAGTGCGCGCTTGGCGAGAGCGCGTGCCCAGTCCTACAGAGTTCCAAAGAGGCACTTCCTGATTCTCTCTTCTTCTCTGTTCTAACTCATCTGAACAGCATGAAACCACTTTCTAGAGACAAAGGACATCCAGAGGAAGCGATAGGTACTGCATTCATATGCCCTTTTATGGGCATTTTCATGAGGGAGGGGTTCCAAATGAGGCACTCTGTGAAAACCACTTTCTCCAGGACAGAAATTCCTCTGGGTTTTGCCTGCCATATCCGTTCTGTTTTACTCACAGACAAATGGTTAACAGTTTTACAAAATTCAGAGTGTTTCCTATCCAATGGAACCAAATATGTGCATATCCTATTTTCTGGGCCTGAATGGGAGGCATTTTACTTTGGGCACGCCAGGCTCTCCAAAACGGTCAAGTTGTGCAGTGTTATTATGAAAATATAGTTTTATATAAAAACTAACAACAGGTGTAACACCAACTCACCTCTGTCCTCTCACCCCATCAAATCAAAGCTTATTGGTCACAGACACGTATTTAGCAGATGTTATTGCGGTTGTAACAAAATGCTTGTGTTCATAGCCTCAACAGTGCAGTAGTATCTAACAATTCACAACAATACACACAAATCTAAAAGTAAAATAATAGAATTGAGAAATATATTTATATTAGGACGAGCAATGTCTGAGTGGCATTGACTAAAATACCGTAGAATAGAATACAGTATACACATATGAAATGAGTAAAGCAATATGTAAACATTATTATAGTGACTAGTGTTCCATTATTAAAGAGACCAGTGATTCCATGTCTATGTACATATCAAGGGCAGCAGCCTCTAAGGTGCAGGGTTGAGTAACCGGGTGGTAGCCGACTAGCAGGGTTGGGGAGTAACGGATTACAAAAAACTCAACCAGCTTCACCTGGAATGCTTTTCCAACAGTCTTGAAGGAGTTCCCACATATGTTGAGCACTTGTTGGCTGCTTTTCCTTCACTCTGCGGTCCAACTCATCCCAAACCATCTCAATTGGGTTGAGGTTGGGTGATTGTGGAGGCCAGGTCATCTTATGCAGCACTCCATCACTCTCCTTCTTGGTCAAATAACCCTTACACATGTTGGGTCATTGTCCTATTGAAAAACAAATGATAGTCCAACTAAACACAAACCAGATGGGATGGCCTATCGCTGCAGAATGCTGTGGTAGCCATGCTGGTTAAGTGTCCCTTGAATTCTAAATAAATCACCAACAGTGTCACCAGAAAAGAAACCCCACACCATCACACCTCCTCCTTCATGCTTCACGGTGCGAAGCACACATGCGGAGATCACCAATATACATGGTGGGTGGAACAAAAATCTCAAATTTGGACTCATCAGACCAAAGGACAGATTTCCACTGGTCTAATGTCCATTGCTCGTGTTTCTTGACCCACTGAAGTATCTTCTTCTGATTGTTGTCCTTTAGAAATGGTTTCTTTGCAGCAATTTGACCATGAAGACCTGATTCACGCAGTCTCCTCTGAACAGTTGATGTTGAGATGTGTCTGTTACTTGAACTCTGTGAAGCATTTATTTGGGCTGCAATCGGAGGTGCAGTTAAATCTAATGAATTTATCCTCTGCAGCAGAGGTAACTCTGGGTCTTCCTTTCCTGTGGCGGTCAGTTTCATCTTAGCGCTTGTGGCTTTTTGCGACTGCACTTGAAGAAACTTTCAAAGTTCATGAAATGTTCCGCATTGACTGACCTTCATGTCTTAAAGTAATGATGGACTGTAGTTTCTCTTTGCCTATTTGAGCTGTTCTTGCCATAATATGGACTTGGTCTGGCTCAAATGCATTAAGAAGGAAAGAAATTCCAGGGTTACTCCAAGCAGTTTAGTCACATCAACTTGCTCAATTTCCACATTATTTATTACAAGATTTAGTTGAGGTTTAGGGTTTAGTCAATGATTTTAGTTTAAATATATTGAGGACTAACTTATTCCTTGCCACACACTCTGAAACTAACTGCAACTCTTTGTTATTAAGCGTTGCAGTCATTTCAGTCGTTATTGTAGCTGACATGTATAGTGTTCAGTCATGCACATAGATAGACACACTGGCTTGATTCAAGCTGGCTTTACTCTTTTTTGCCCTGTAGAATTCCTGATTCTACATGGATTATGTTGGAAAGGCTTCAATTAAAGAACACCCTCTGTGTTCTGTTAGACAGGTAACTATTTATGCACAATATAGCAGGGGATGTATAGCCATATTACATATGTTTTTCCAGCAGCAGACTTTGATCGATAATTTCAAAAGCTGCGCTAAAGTCTAACAAAACGGCCCAATCTTTTCAATCTCATCAATTTCTCTCAGCCAATCATCAGTCATTTGTGTAAATGCTGTGCTTGTTGATTGTCCTCCCCTATAAGCATGCTGAAAGTTTGTTGTCAATTTGTTTACTGTAAAATAGCATTGTATCTGGTCAAACACAATTTTTTCCAGAAGTTTACTAAGGGTCGAGAGCATCCTGACTGGTTGCATCACTGCCTGGAATGGCAACTGCCCGGCCTCCGACCGCAAGGCACTACAGAGGGTAGTGCGAAAGGCCCAGTACATCACTGGGGCCAAGCTTCCTGCCATCCAGGAACCCTATACCAGGCGGTGTCAGAGGAAAGCGCCAAAAAATTATCAAAGACTCCAGCCACCCTAGTCATAGAATGTTCTCTCTGTTACCGCACGGCAAGCGGTACCGGAGCGCCAAGTCTAGATCCAAAAGGCTTCTAAACAGCTTCTACCCCCAAGCCATAAGACTCTTGAACACCTAATCAAATGTCTACCCAGACTATTTGCATTGCCCCCCCCTCTTTTACACCGCTGCTACTCTCTGTTGTTATCATCTATGCATAGTCACTTTATTAAATACCTACATGTACATATTACCTCAACTAACCGGTGCCCCCGCACATTGATGCTGTACCGGTACCCCCCTGTATATAGTCTCGCTATTGTTATTTTACTGCTGCTCTTTAATTACTTGTTACTTTTATTTCTTATTCTTAACCATATTTTTTAAAACCACATTGTTGGTTAAGGGCTCGTATGTAAGATTTGTTGAACACCTGTTGTATTCGGCGCATGTGACTAATAACATTTGATTTGATTTGAGGTTGATTGGTCAGCTATTTGAGCCAGTAAAGTGGGGGCTGTGCCCTCTGGAGTACTAAACTGCCCTGTGCCTTCTGAAGATCTGAACAGCCCTGTACCCCTCTGAAGAACTGAACAGCCCTGTACCCCTCTGAAGAACTGAATCTTCTGGTCCTCTGCTGTCTTTTATTCCCCATTTCCCATATGCCCTTTCATTCACTGGCACATTGAATCTTTCCTCTCCAAGCACTGTACCCCTATACATTTTATTTCATTACTATGTAGTGTCAATCACATAAACAAACACAATCACATTATTACACATCAATGTGATTTTACTCCTTGCTTGGACTAACTCATTCTTAGCTCTTTTGTCTAACTGTGTGTTATTGTTTTTTGTCTTCCCAGTCAAATCCTGTCCTGCGCTTTGTGGAGTTGGGCTCTTCTCCAACACCCACCATCCATCCATGATGAACATTTTTCTGCACTGAAACCTCTGAACACCTCAACCCTATAAATGTCTTTATTAAATGTTTTAGGTAAAATTAATTTGTCCTTGATGATTTTTCAAATGTGCTTCTTTGTTCGGTTCGCACCTATAATGTTGGTCTTCTATCCTCCTAAATTTTTCACGTCACCAGCCTCCACTGAACTCAATATGTGGTCTCAAGACAGGACTCCTGACCTTGACTTCAACAACACTGCCTTCAGGGTTGTTTAGAGTAAAGCTGAGGGATAGTCCAGAGTGATGGAGATGCAAGGTGAGTGATGCCACTCTGGTTCACCTTTTATGGTCGTGCCCAAAACCGCAAGACTTCTGGGCAGCCATTCATGAAAACATACTGTAACATTTGTTGTTAGTTAGAATATTTTTTTTCTTCCCAATCTGTACATTTTGGGTGGTCCCCCACCTTTGCATGATCTCCTTGCTTCCGATGCAGACTGGGTACACACATTCCTTATGCTTGGAATAAAATTCTGGTTAGAGAAAGGAAAGCCTCTGATTTACTCCAGGTAAGTAAATGTATGGTTCTCCCAACTGGGTATTAGCAGCATACGATACATTTTCTTTCTGACTTATCAATCATGTGGATAAATATTATTTGAAATGGGGTAAATAACTTAATCATATCAGTGGTTCATGAGACCTCAGTGAAATACAGTGTTACATTTAAGCTATAAACCTAACCCTTTCCATGTGTTCTATAATCTTGACTGACGTATTTCTCCTATTCTCTCTGCCAGTGTGATGCGATTAGCCAGTGATTTTATTTTAACGTAGTCCTGTTTTTTTGTTGGCTTTTGTTTGCTGTCATCTTTTTCTTTTCTATTTAGTTTTTTCTCACAGGTTCATAGGTTTTTTTGGGTCCTATTACTTTTATTTTTTGTATTCTGTTTTTTCTGTATAAAAAATGTAACATGTCAATAGAATATTGGTCACTTCCAATAGAAGTAGTTGATTCAGGCCACGGTATTTGAAAATACTTAAATAGACAGATAATCAGTATTTACATAAGAAAAAATCAAATACACGTGTACTGTATCTGAACCCAGGTCTGCACTATATAGGGACAGGGTGCCATTTGGGATAATACATAACCAGGCCTTTTATGAAGAGGCCTTGTTATGTATAACATAATAAAATGTTAGGGATTGTTAAGTATTGCGAGAATGATGGAGCTTTTCTTAGACTAAGCCACTTGTCTAATGTGATTGAGCCTTAACAGAAACAATCGCTTCTTCTCTTTCTTCAGTCAGATCAGTCTAAAAGAAGGACGCACAATTTGTGAGTTTGTGAGTTTGTGTGTGTGTCATTGTGTATGTACCTGCATACAAATAACACACACACATGCAAGCACACACAGAGAGAGATAACATTTGATCCCCACCTGCATGGTCAACCAGCCAGAGTGCTTCGCGACAGACACAGATCTCTCTCTCTCTCATCTCTTCATTGGCCTGAGCAGCCGTACATCAGAGACTCAGCCCCATCCCGTATCATAAATTATGCATTAGGTACCAAAAAACAACAAAACAACATCAGTCTGTGGATCTCTCTCTGTGGCATGGCAACACCAACCATAAAGCAGATTTATTGAAAAGTCGGGCAGAAGTAATCGTTTTAATCAGAACAATCTTATCGCCTTGTGTGGGAGTCGTCGCACACAAAGTGGAATCGTTCATCCTGTTGTTGTTTTGGGGCCCTGGGCTGGGTAGTTGTGTGCGTGTGCTTGTGTGTGCCCATGCATGTGCGTGTGCTTGTTTGTGTATCATGTGTGTGTGTGGGTGATGGGGGAAGCCAGGAGTACACTTTATTTGGGTGTGTCCTCTTCTGACAGTATTATAAACTTTTCCCAAGAATGTAATTATTTAGTGTCTGCTCTAATAACATCTACATCTAAATGCTTTATTCCCTGCCTCAAACACACACAAACACACATAAATGCACACACACACACCAGCCAGGTCACCTGTGATACAAGTCAGTATTAGATGTCCATCTATGTCTAAGGACGTTGGGAGATGACATGGAAACCGGCACTAGGGGCAACAGTGAGAGTTGTTACCTTCAAGTAAGCATCTGCCTCTGGTCTAAAAAGGTTGCATGTTCGAATCCAGCGATAGAAGGTTTTGTATTTTATTTTAGTTTTAAGCCTATCTCAAACCTTAACCCTAACCTTAACAATTTGGAGTAAATGCCTAAAGTAAACCTTAAACACAGAAATTTAATGTTTGGAAGAACTTCATAATTTGAAGTTTGAGAAAAATGGAAGAACGTCAGACTGTGAGAGCTTGTTGCACACACAACCACACACATACAAACAGAAATGCACACATACTGTAGATGCACACACATACAATCTCAATGCATAAACTTGCATTATAAACACAAGCACACCAAAATTACAGTTTTTTTTATTGCTTTGGTGCTTTTTTCAAAAGTCATGGCGAATTCTCAAAACTCTTAGTACAAAACTCAAAACTGGTAACACTTGTAAAGCAGCCAGTCTTATATTCAAAACCTTTCATTGTGCATTCATTTTGTTTGTAGACATCTTTCACCACACAACCATTGATCCAAAATATAAGTCTACTGTGAAGTATAATGAGTACATTGGTTTAATCACCAAAACACAACATAAGGATATGTTCTCAATGTAGTTATTTTAACAACCAGTTAATCCAATACCAACAAATTTAGGATGCATGTTTTAAAATTGTCCTTAAAATGTATTATGCTACAGTATTGTAAATTACAGTACATTACACTGTTTTCACATTAGGCAATACACCACCGATTAAAATTGTATGAACATCACATTTCCATAATTTCTATCCAATGTGTGATCAAAGGTGTGATCATTGCAGACATCTTTCACAATGTAATCAAATGAAATACATAATAGAAACGTAATGTTTAGCAGGCATTAGTTTGCATCAAGCCTGTCTTGAGAACTTTGCCATAGGTTCTCATCGAAATTGCAGTAAATATCCTCATAGGGGATGCATTTCTTTCTTGTTTTAGACTTTATGGATTATTTGCATATTAGTATTGTATTGTATTGATATTGTATTACTGAACTGTAGGAGCTAGAAACACAAGCATTTCGCTGCACATGCTGTAACATCTGCAAATTTGTGTACACCAGTGGAGGCTCCTTAGAGGAGAAAGGGGAGGACCATCCTACTCAGTGAATTTCATAAAAATAAAAATAGTGAAATATTTAAAAAGTTATACTTTTTAGATGAAACAATACTAAATATATTCACGTCACCAAATAACTGATTAAAACACTATTTTGCAAATAAGGTCTACAGTAGCCTCAACAGCATCCTCTAGGGTAGCACCATGGTGTAGCAGGAGGATAGCTATTTTCCATCCTCCTCTGGGTACATTGACTTCAATACAAAACCTAGGAGGCTCATGGTTCTTACCCCCTTCCATAGACTTATACAGTAATTCTGACGACTTCCGGAGGATGTTCTCCAACCTAGCAGAGCTCTTGCAGCAAGAACTGACATGTTGTCCATCCAATCAAAAGATGAGAGAATGAATCTAGTACTGAAAGCATAAGCTACAACTAGCTAGCACCGCAGTGTATAAAGTGTGTTGAATAGTTGATTCAAAAAGAGAGAAAGACAACAGTTGAACAGTTTTGAGCAAATTAATTTATTCAAAAATTAAGGAGAAGCAGCAGACAGAGACAGAGAGATAGCTATAGTTTACCTTTCAATTACTTATCTAGCTAATGCAGCTAATTTAGCCTACTCAACAACCTGACACAGAGAGGAATGCTATTTATGTTAGGTAGCAGGCTAAGGCTATCCAACACTGCAACTCTTCCAAGTCAAGGTAAGCTTTTGGTTTTATAAATGTATTGCCACCGTGCAACTTCTAAACTGCTTGCTGTACACTGTACTGCGTGATGGATTGGATTGTGGGTTTACTAACACATTAGTTCTAGTAGCTATGTTGATTACTTTATGTGAATATGTATTGCAATGTGAAACATGTATTTCTAGATTAAACACTGATTAGGTTAGGTGAAAAAGTGATTGTTTGATTGTGAAACAACTGCCTTTTTGATGATTTGTATTGAGTTTTGTACTAAGAGTTGTGAAAATTCACCACATACTTGTGAAAATTGCTTCAAAGCGATAAAAAAACTGTAAATCTATCTGATCTCCTCCTCCCTCCCTCAGTCTCTCTCACTTCTCTTTCTCAGGATTGTGTAAATGGAAAGCATCTCCAGCAGATTTAATTTAATGATTAATGTAATGATAGTCTTGTTCCTCACTAGTCTGGAGTTAGAGGAGTTGAGTTCTGAAAAGTGTCTTTTTCAAACTACGTCATGAAACGATCTAAATGTAACTGCTTCCCTTACAGGCCCAATTCAGCTCCTCCAGAACAGATCAGTTTCCCAAATGGACCCTTTTCCCTATATAGTGCATTACTTTTGACCGCACGCATATGGACCCTGTCAAAAGTAGTGCGGGAATAGTGTGCCATTTGGACGCAGATAAGTGAATGTCACCGTATCACAGAATCCTCTACCAAACTTTTTCTCTCTCTTTCTCTCAGTTAATTCAAAGGGGCTTTATTGGTATTGAAAACATATGCTTACATTGCCAAAGCAAGTGAAATAAACAATAAACAAAAGTGAAATAACTGGCATTCCAAGGCTCGCTCTCTCTCTCTCTCTCTCTCTCTCTCTCTCTCTCTCTCTCTCTCTCTCTCTCTCTCTCTCTCTCTCTCTCTCTCTCTCTCTCTCTCTCTCTCTCTCAGCCCATCTTCATTCCTCTCTGACTGTCTAACAGCCAGCCTTTTGCATGCAAAAGCTGTAACGTTGCTCTGTGTTTAATGTCACCCAACGTCCTGGGACTCCTCTTCATCTTCACACAACCCCCACACACACACGCACATACACTGCCAAATATCATTCTTCTGACGCCTGTCTGGTCTGAGTGAATGAGAAATACAAATGGCACCCAATTCCCTTTATAGTGCACTGCTTTTGATTTGTTTTATTTAGCCATCTATTTCCTGTGTTGGAGGGGTGGATTGATTGCTTTCATTTTACTCCTGCGACACTTTCATACTCTTGCTTGTGCCTGTAGTAAATGTTTGTAATGACCTGCCAAACACACCCCAGTAATGGCTGAAATGGGATCAATGGGATACATTGGCTTTCCATTGAAAGAACACTAATGAGAACGCTGAAGCTTCGTCAGGGATCTAACGCACTGTCTCGACACTTACATCACATGAAGGAGAAGAAATAACATTTTATTTCGATGGGTGTTCATTTTTTGTGGAATTGCAAAAATGAACACTCAGATTATAATGCGATTATGTCTGATCTCACAAACAATGTATGTTTAGATAGGTGCAGAGATGGGCAGTATTTCTGTTACATGTATTTGAAATACATGTAACTAAACTCCAATGTATTTTGTATTTTCAAAATACTGTAATTTGTATTTTAAAAATATTGTAATTTGTATTTTCAAAATACTGTAATTTTATTTTCAAAATACAAAATACTTTTCTATATCATTTTTTTATAGTGGTTCAAATTTTCTGGACCCCTTTTTATCCTGCATTGGTATCAGAAGTCTGATAGCATTATGGTGTGTCTGCTAAATGAACTAAATACAAATGTATATGTAAAACATGCTGAGTATTATTCTAATGAGCTCCGCTCCAGTGTGCTTTGCAGTTCATTTAGGTATTTTCATTTTCACATATACATTTACATTTTGGTCATTTAGCATATACGCTTATCCAGAATGGCTTGCTCAACTAAGGTAGTTAAACAACAACATATCACAGTCATCACAGTGTGTGATTTGTTGAGTAAAGCGTAGTTATGAATTATTGATTACATTCTTACATTCTCTTCTCGCTGCTCTGGATTTCCTCTTGAATTAAAAACTCTGTGATTTGTGGACTCTGAGTTGGATCAAACAGATTCCTGGCGTTCCCTATTGGCAGGAAAAACTGCACAGTCCTGTCTGATCCCAGCTGGAATATCAGGAATCTGGTGAATGTCAGAGAGAGAGAGGCATTATTGACACCAACCCAGGAGCAATTCGGATTAAGTGCCTTGCTCAAAAACAAGTCAACAGATTTTTTACCTAGTTACCTAGTCAGCTCGGGGATTCAATCTAGCAACCTTTCGGTTACTGGCCCAACACGCTAGGCTACCTGATGAAACTGAGAAGAAGAGAAAATTATTGGCAAATGTCCAGTCACTCGAGAATAAGATGGGTGAGCTTCGTTTGAGAGAGCTTCGTTTGAGAGACTTGAAAAGCTGCAATATTATGCACTTTGCAGAAACTTGGCTGACTGAATCTATGAATATATAACTCAGTGGGCTCTCCATGCAGTGACACGCTCGAACGGCGGCGGCCTCAGACAAGTCCAAAGGGGTAGGGGTGTGCCTATTCTTAAACAACAAATGGTGTGCTGCTTCCAGTTTGAAGAAAATAGCGAGCTTTTGCTCACCAGATATAGAATACTTCATGTAAGCTGCCCACACCACTTTGGCACTCAACGAACTGTAAACAAATGTAAACAAACAAACGGTGTAGACTTTAATGCGGGGAAACTTAAAACCATTCAACATCACTTCTACTAACACGTCTCCTGCACCACAAGTGGCACTGAAACTCTAGACCACTTTTATTCTACCCACAAAAATGTATACAAGGGCCTCCCTCGCCCTCCCTTAGGCAAATCAGACCACGACTCTCTCCTGCTTCTTGTTTACAAACAAAGGCTCAAACAGGTAGTACCAGTCACGTACTCAATACAAAAGTGGTCCGATGAAGCAGACACGAGGCTACAAGACTGCTTTCCGAGTACAGACTGGGATAAGTTCCAGAATTCATCTGATAGCATTGAGGAGTTTTCCACACCAGTCACAGGCTTCATCAATAAGTGCAGAGACGACGTCGTCCCCACAGTGATCATACGGACTTATCTTAACTACTTAGGGAGTGGTGAGGCGTTAGGCTGTTTGAGAGAAGGTTTGAATCCTAATCAACCCATCCAATGTGAGTACATCTGTTGTTGTACAGAAGATCAATAAAACTACAGTACTCTAGCAGTAGTCAAGCTGCTTATGTTGAAAAGCCTTTTTAGTGCATAGGTCAAAATAGCTTTGAATTTCTTGTCTTTTTTGGCTTCAGACAAAAGCTTATATTTCACCTAACTGTTTTTTGTTTTAATATACATATAAAGAGGGTAAAAACAGTATGTAGAAATTATTCAAGTGACCAGTGTTCAATGACTCTGTCTACATAGGGCAGCGCAGGGTAGAGTACAGGATGGGTAGAGTACAGGATGGTAGCCGGCTAGTGACAGTGTCTAAGGTTCAGGGCAGGGTACTGTGGTCAGTCACCAGGATCGGCTCGTAACACCAGCCACACTACACGATAAAGGCATAAAAAATCTGAAGGCCTTAAGTAGCTGGAGTCATTCATTACTCACTTACCATCTCATTGTGATGAATCATCAATTCCTAATTACTGATTGGTTTGTTAATTGTTAGTATATAGTGTTAGACACAGCGATCAGCTTGTTGGGGATGAACTGGGAGCACAGTGCTGTAGCTGTGGGACAGAGGAGACGGCAACAGAGAGGGCTTTGTCCTGAGCCCTATTCTACGAATCAAGTTGAGGAGTTGAGGTAAATTTGGTAAATTCTGAGTTCAACTCAGGATAACCGGTGCCATGAAGGTGGCTCACCTTTTAGCCAGGTACATTTCTATGGCAACAAATCCTTCATTTCTAACCTGCTCCGAGGCAGGCTAACTCAGGGCTAACTCCATTCATCCTGAATGAAGTGGCTGAGCCACGAGTTGAGGACCAATGAAATCAGATTCCCTCTCTTCCGTCCCGCAAAGATTGTGTCATCATCCCCTTCGTTTGAGGAAGATGACTGATGAAATATTTTGTGTGTAAAAAAAGTATGTTAAAATACATGTCACATTACACAAGGAGCAATATGTTTTTTTAAAATAAAAAATATCCCACAAAGCATATGGGAAACAGAATACACTAAGTATGATCACCAATTAGAGGTAACGAATAACAGCTGCCTCTAATTGGGAACCATACACAACCCAAACAAGGAAATAGAACAACTAGAACCCCAATAGTCACGTCCTGACCTAACCACCATAGAGAACCCAGAGGGCTCTCTATGGCCAGGACGTGACACAATAAGAGTGGGAAAAAGGTGCTCATGCATTGATAAGCACACCAAAGACGGCATTAACGATAATTCATAAGATAAAGACAGCACTTGTAAAAGTCTATTTCACACCATAGCCTGCTGAATCAAGATCATTTTCTTACATTTTGATTTCGGCACAAATTAAAATGTGGCATTGACTCGCCCATGGATTGATGTTTCAGCATTGTCTCACTGAAGAGTTTGGCGCTCGACTAGCCATGTGCGACATGCATGCACATTTACATGCCTGCTAGAGTTAGCGGCAAGCGGGCAGGCGAGCAATATCCACTGCCGTAGTACGGATGAAGCCTGACCTGGAATGTAACGCTAACTGAAGCTGGCTAGCTTTAGAAAGCCTTGAGTAGATCTAGTATTCTTTGTGGTATACCACTCTGGTAACAGACACAGTGAGACACACACTGTGACACCCACACTAACCACCATTCCTTTGTATCTCTCTCTGTTAGTCTAATGGCTAGGATGCCAGTGAAATGTTCAACTAGGAGATGTACGGAGTCAATTCTACCTATGGCTCCCTCTCCATTTACACATGAGTGTCCTCCCCTCAGCTCCTCAATGTATCAATGGCTCCACAATCTCTGTTTAGATGGTTTAGAAATGCATTATTTGCCTCGACAAGTACCCCATTTCCAACCAGAATACCTGTATTTATACTGGTATACCTTACTGATAAGACCATGTCAATTCTCTCTCCTTCCCATCTTTCCCTCTCTCCCCCCTGTGTTCCTCTGGAGAGGCCTGCCTCGCATGAATGAGGCAGAGGGCAACCCCCCAATACTACCATCTCGTCTCACTGAAGAATGATGAAGGCAAGACTGAGAAGTACAATTAAAGTACCATGGGCTAAAAGAGAGGGGGGATGTGAATGAATAGTGCTGAGGGCAGGTGGGTCCCGAGAGGAATCGCAGACATACACAAATTCATGATCACATACAAACGTGTAAGAGGGGTTAGGGGAAGTTATAATTTTTACAACCAAATCGCTATCTTTGATGCAAATGGCATGTTATAGAAGGGTCCAGAAACATTATTATTATTATTTTTTTTAGAAACTCATCCCAGCTGCACTTCACTTCCTCATTGCTCGTTGTATCAGGGCAAGCAAATACGTCCTTTTAGAAACGGGCACTCTCTCAGTATAGTTTGTATGTAGGTCTTAAGATGTTGTATACATGAAATTGTGTCATTCAGAACTCGGCAATGTTATAATACATTGTGGTCGAGTCGCACTGTTGCCCCCAAGCATCCGTGCAGGCCGAGCGTGTTCCTATAGTACACGGCAACAGCCAGTACAGCAGAGCTGGTAGAAGAAACGTCTTGAGTCACACAAAATGGAATATAACGTTGGGGATAAAGTTCAGAATCACAAAAAAAGGTGTCAGGACCCTTCTATAACATGCCATTTACAAAAAGCTCACTCAACAGCTAGCTTGAAATGTCACAGATCGAGCCATCAAATGGGTACCTTTTGGGTGGCTCAAACCGTTGGTACTTGTCAAGGAGGACGGTCACATGTGTATGCGAGCAGAGTATCACTGATTCGAGCCCAGTGTAGTACAGGGACAGTGAAGAAAGACATACTGTTTTTGCATTAGCACATGATTCAAATCATCAACACTTCAAATCATAAACAACAATATGAACCCCTTGGGGTCCCAAGGACCAGGTTTAAGAAATACTGTTCTATCTAGACTAATCACATTCCCCACCTCATCTCTCACTGGCAATGTAGACATGATCCAACTTTGTGAACACATTGACTATACCTCAATGAATGTTTGTTATGTGTACCTGTTTGCTTTCTTTGCCGGCATGTAGGTTAGATATGAGAGCATTGCTACGTTTTTAAGAAGTTTCAGTGCTGCTACAGTTTGCAAACAAAGCAATTGTGACACTATTTACAGTTGAAGTCGGAAGTTTATATACACTTAGGTTGGAGACATTAAAACTCGTTTTTCAACCACTCCACAAATTTCATGTTAACAAACTATAGTTTTGGCAAGTCGGTTAGGACATCTACTTTGTGCATGACACAAGTCATTTTTCCAACAATTGTTTCAAGACAGATTATTTCACTTATACTGTATCACAATTCCATTGGGTCAGAAGGTTACATACACTAAGTTGACTGTGCCTTTAAACAGCTTGGAAAATTCCAGAAAATGATGTCATGGCTTTAGAAGCTTCTGAAAGGCTAATTGACATAATTTGAGTCAATTGGAGGTGTACCTGTGGATGTATTTCAAGGCCTAACTTCAAACTCAGTGCCTCTTTGCTTGACATCATGGGACAATCAAAAGAAATCAGCCAAAACCTCAGAAAAAAATTGGAGACCTCTACAAGTCTGGTTCATCCTTGGGAGCAATTTCCAAATGCCTGAAGGTACCACTTTCATCTGTACAAACAATAGTACGCAAGTATAAACACCATGGGACCACGCAGCCGTCATACCGCTCAGGAAGGAGACGTGTTCTGTCTCCTAGAGATGAATGTACTTTGGTATGAAAAGTGCAAATCAATCCCAGAACAACAGCAAAAGGACCTTGTGAAGATGCTGGAGGAAACAGGTACAAAAGTATCTATATCTACACAGTAAAATGAGTCCTATATCGACATGGAGGAAAAAGGGGGATGCTTGCAAGCCGAAGAACACCATCCCAACCGTGAAGCATGGGGGTGGCAGCATCATGTTGTGGGGGTGCTTTGCTGCAGGAGGGACTGGTGTACTTCACAAAATAGATGGCATCATTAGGGAGGAAAATTATGTAGATATACTGAAGCAACATCTCAAGACATCATTCAGGAAGTTAAATCTTGGTCACAAATGGGTCTTCCAAATGGACAATGACCCCAAGCATACTTCCAAAGTTGTGGCAAAATGGCTTAAGGACAACAAAGTCAAGATATTGGAGTGGCCATCACAAAGCCCTGACCTCAATCTTATAGAACATTGCGGGCAGAACTGAAAAAGTGTGTGTGAGCAAGGAGGCCTACAAACCTGACACAGTTACATCAGCTCTGTCAGGAGGAATGGCCCAAAATTCACCCAACTTATAGTGGGAAGCTTGTGTCCTTGGGGCTGAGGAAAAGGTGACACCAGTCAGGCCCCAGAGGACTGGAGTGCCACGATGAGGATGACCAGATTGAAGTGGAATCAACAGACTCGACGCAAGATCCAGCATGATCTGATACAGGGCTCTCCTGGAGAATTGCAGTCTTGTAGGTTTTCTCCAACCCTAATCTAGTGCATCTGATTCTAATAACTAGCTGGTTGATAAGCTACCTAGTTGCCCCCACCCTTTTCTCTTGTAAACTCTCTGCCTCTACTATAGCAGTCTTTGTTGATTGGTCTGAGAGGGATGTAAACACAGACAGTTTGCAGCTACCACATTTGATTAATTCACCAGTACACAATTTGAAGTGATTACGCTTTGTTTCATGTTCTTGCTTGTGCTAAGGAAGTCCAGTAGGTTAATATGAATAATAGTTATGACAGTATAACAATCATGTTGGTAAGGTTGATTTGAGTGAAAATTTATGTTTTTTTATGTTTTAGTATTGTAATACTTTCTGTAACTGGTCTCATTACCTACTGCTTGCATTTCAATAGCTACGGTGACTTCGGAAAGTATTCAGACCCCTTGGCTTTTTCCACATTTTGTTATGTTACTGCCTTATTATAAAATGCATTAAATAGTTTTTTTCCGACATCATTCTACACACAATACCCCATAATGACAAAACAAAAACAGGTTTTTATATATTTATGCTAATTTATAATTAAAAAAATATATATAAAAATATCACATTTACGTAAGTATTCAGACCCTTTACTCAGTACTTTCTTAAAGCACCTTTAGCAGTGATTACAGCATAGAGTCTTCTTGGGCATGATGCTACAAGCTTGGTTTCTTTCATTCTTCTCTGCAAATCCTCTCAAGGTCATTGGGTGTATACAAACAGTACCAGTCAAAAGTTTGGACACACCTACTCATTCATGGTTTTTTCTTAATTTTTATATTTGCTTCACGGTGGGAACCACACATTCTAAGATCACAAGTTCACCTACTCTGCGTCTCACAAAGACACGGCAGTTGGAACCAAAAATCAGAAATTTGGACTCAACAGACCAAAGCACCGATTACCACCGGTCTAATGTCCATTGCTGGTGTTTCTTGGCCCAAGCAGATCTCTTCTTCTTATTGGTGTCTTTAAGTAGTGGTTTCTTTGCAGCAATTTGACCATGAAGACTGGATTCACGCAGTCTCCTCTGAACAGTTGATGTTGAGATGTGTCTGTTACTTGAACTTGTTGTAGATATTTTAATACCATTAATACCATTATGTTGCATTTTCTCATTTCTGAACAGAATGCATAGCACACCCTTTAAGTAGGAACATATGTCAAGGGTTGCCTTAGCTGAAAAACTGCACGTACCACACGTCTCACTATAAGGGAAAACATATGTTTGAGGCTGCCTATAGGAATACTATAAAAGGCTGTGCTCTGGAACACAGAGTCGGTTGTGATCCGGGTCATGGCTCCACCTTTGATTGTGCTAATTAAAGGTGTTATTGAATTCACAAGTTTCTTGTAAGAGTTTCATATTTTTGAGAAACCATTTGCCATGACAAACTCTGTGAAGCATTTATTTGGGCTGCAATTTCTGAGGTGCAGTTAATTCTAATGAACATATCCTCTGCAACAGAGTTAACTCTGGGTCTTCGTTTCCTGTTGCTGTCCTCATGAGAGCTAGTTTCATCATAGCGCTTGATGGTTTTTGCGACTGAACAAAGTTCTTGAAATGTTCCTTATTGACTGACCTTTCTGTCTTAAAGTAACCCGCCTCACCCAATCTGGTACGGATCTGCTATTTTTATTCTTTATAACTAGAACTTACATCAGGAGCTAGCCAGCTAACTAGCTACTAGTCTTTGTTAGCACGGCTAGCGGTCCTCGCCTTTTTCCCCCCGCCATCAGCCAGCCTTAGCTCGGACAACACCTGCCAGTCTTGCACAGCGCGATATCAACCCAGAGCATATCGGACAGCTTCTCTCTAACATATCATCAGATTTCTGCCGCTCTGGAACATTACACTGGATCATTACTCCGGACCATCGCAGCTAGCTAGCTGCAAACAGTGGCTACTGTTAGCTAACGCCTCTGTC
This sequence comes from Hucho hucho, assembly GCA_003317085.1. Classification (NCBI taxonomy): domain Eukaryota; kingdom Metazoa; phylum Chordata; class Actinopteri; order Salmoniformes; family Salmonidae; genus Hucho; species Hucho hucho. The sequence goes on from QNTS01000856.1 coordinate 107,399, forward strand.
CCGAAGCTAGCACCAGCTAGCCTTGAGCTAGCCTCAAGCTAGGCCCATGCTAATTCTAGGGCTACAATACCTCCTTTGCCAATTGGCCTGGACCCTTTATTGTCGACATGGAGTCCCGCCGATCCATCACGACTGGACTGCCGACGTGATCGCCCGATGTGGTCTCAACAGGCTATTCTGTTACGACGTCGCCGCAGAACCATCTACTCCCCGGCCTGCTAGCTTTTCTGAATGCTGTGTCTCCCACTCGCACAGCGTAGTAGTGACTACCGAACAGCACCCTGACTCACCTATTGCTGCTTTTTTGACCCTATGATCACTCGGCTACACAGCTGATGCCCCCTAGACTGTTTCAATAACACGGTACCTCATTTTGTTTACCTGTCGGCCCCAGCCTCGAACTCAGGTCCTGTATGTACCTAACTGACCCGCTCGGCCCATTCATCGCCATTTACCCCTTGTTGTCTTAGCTCTCATGATCAACACCTGTGATTGCTTCATGCCTCTCTCTAATGTCAATATGCCTTGTATACTGCTGTCATGGCTAGTTTTTATTGTTTTATTTCACTGTAGAGCCCTCAGTCCCACTCAAAATTCCTTAGATAGCTCTTTCGTCCCACCCCACACACATGCGGAGACCTCACCTAGGTTAACTGATGCCTCCAGAGACTAAACCTCTCTCATCATCACGCAACGCATAGGTTTACCTCCACTGTACTCACATCCTACCATACCCTTGTCTGTACATTATGCCTTGAATCTATTCTACCACGCCCAGAAATCTGCTCCTTTTATTCTCTGTCCCCAACGCACTAGACGACCAGATCTTATAGCCTTCAGCCGTACCCTTATCCTACTCCTCCTCTACTCCGCTGGTGATGTAGAGGTTAACCCAGGCCCTGTAGCCCCCAGTTCCACTCCTATTCCCCAGGCACTATCATTTGTTGACTTCTGTAACCGTAAAAGCATTGGTTTCATGCATGTTAACATCAGAAGCCTCCTCCCTAAGTTTGTTTTTTTCACTACTTTAGCACACTCCGCCAACACTGATGTCCTAGCCATGTCTGAATCCTGGCTTAGGAAGGCCACCAAAATTCTGAAATTTCCATCCCCAACTATAACATTTTCCACCAAGATAGAACTGCCAAAGGGGGTGCAGTTGCAATCTACTTAAGAGACAGCCTACAGAGTTCTGTCATGCTATCCAGGTCTGTGCCCAAACAGTTCAAGCTTCTACTTTTAAAAATCCACTTTTCCAGATATAAATCTCTCACTGTTGTCGCTTGTTACAGACCCCCCTCAGCCCCCAGCTGTGACCTGGACACCATATGTGAATGAATTGCCCCCCATTTATCTTCAGAGTTTGTACTGTTAGGTGACCTAAACTGGGATATGCTTAACACCCTGACAGCCCTTGACCAGCACAAAAACATCCTGTGGCGTTCTGCATTAGCATTGAATAGCCCCCGCGATATGCAACTTTTCAGGGAAGTTAGGAACCAATGTACACAGGCAGTTAGGAAAGCAAAGGCTAGCTTTTTCAAACAGAAATTTGAATCCTGTAGCACAAACTCCAAAAGGTTCTGGGACACTGTAAAGTCCATGTAGAATTTGAGCACCTCCTCCCAGCTGCCTACTGCACTGAGGCTAGGAAACACTGTCACCGCCAATAAATCTACAATAATTGAGAATTTCAATAAGCATTTTTCTACGGCTGGCCATGCTTTCCACCTGGCTACCCCTACCCCGGTCAACAGCTCTGCACCCCCCATAGCAACTTGCCCAAGCCTCCCCGATTTCTCCTTCACCCAAATCCAGATAGCTGATGTTCTGAAAGAGCTGAAAAATCTGGACCCTACAAATCAGATGGACTAGACAATCTGGACCCTCTCTTTCTAAACTTATCTGCCGCAATTGTTGCAACCCCTATTACTAGCTTGTCCAACCTCTCTTTCGTACCGTCTGAGATCCCCAAAGATTGGAAAGCTTCCGCGGTCATCCCCCTCTTCAAAGGGGAGACACCCTAGACCCAAACTGTTACAGACCTATATCTATCCTACCTTGCCTTTCTAAGGTCTTCGAAAGCCAAGTTAACTTCTTAGGGAGCGGCAGCAGAGGTGACGGTTTTGGAGAGTCTGGCGTGCCCAAAGTAAAATGCCTGCCACTCAGGCTCAGAAAATAGGATATGCACATAATTAGAACTATTGGATAGGAAACACTCTGAAGTTTCTACAAGTGTTAACATAATGTCTGTGAGTATAACAGAACTGATATAGCAGGTGAAAACCCGAGGAAAATCCATCCGGAAATGCAGTTTTTGGTAACCTTTGCTCTGTTTGACACTCTCCCCATTGACTTCAAGGCAATCCAGCTCCTGGATTGCAGAACCTATGGCTTCCACTAGATGTCAACAGTCTATATACAAAGACTGGGAATGATTGGAGTAAGCAAAACGGATAGGAACAGGAAATGGTAAGGGGACCTGAAATGTCAACAAGTTTTCTCGGGCGCGAGTCTGGGTGCGCACCCCACTTTATTTTACTTATATAACATTTAGGTGACCATCCGAGTGAAATATTATCGCTAATATTCATAAAAGGATAGCTAAGGATGCATTATAACTGGTATTTGATTTGTTTAGGAAAAGTTTATAGGTATATTTGAACGCGTTCTCTTCACGTTTCAATGGGCGATTCGACGTTGGATTTTCTGAACATAACACGCCAACCAAACGGAGATTTATGGATATAATAAATTACTTTTTATAACAAAAGAACCATTGGATGTCTGCGTTGGACACTTGGGAAGCCCTCAGCAGAAGTTCTTCAAAAGGTAAGGGATTTGTTTTCGCTGTGAAATGGGTTTTGTGTGAACCATGCTGGTTTATGAATTTATGCTAATAATTCAACTTTTGGATTTTGAATTTGGCGCTAGCGTCCCACTGCTCCCTAAGTAGTTAACAAAGAACACAGACCATTTCGAATCCCACCGTACCTTCTCTGCTATGCAATCTGTTTTCCGAGCTTGTCATGGGTGCACCTCAGGCACGCTCAAGGTCCTAAACAGCATCATAACCCGCATCGATAAAAGACAATACTGTGCAGCCATATTCATCGACCTGGCCAAGGCTTTCGACTCTATCAATCACAGCATTTTTATCGGCAGACTCAACAACCTTGGTTTCTCAAATGACTGCCTTGCCTGGTTCAACAACTACTTCTCAGACAGAGTTCAGTGTGTCAAATCGGAGGGCCTGTTGACCGGACCTCTGGCAGTCTCTATGGGGGTGCCACAGGGTTCAATTCTCGGGCCGACTCTTTTCTCTGTATACATCAATGATGTCGCTCTTGCTGCTGGTTATTCTCTGATCCACTTCTCCGCAGACGACACCATTTTGTATACTTCTGGCCCTTCTTTGGATACTGTGTTAACTAAGCTCCAGACAAGCTTCAATGCCATACAACACTCCTTCCGTGGCCTCCAACTGCTCTTAAATGCAAGTAAAACAAAATATATGCTCTTCAACCGATCGCTGCCCACACCTGCCCGCCCGTCTAGCATCACTACTCTGGACGGTTCTGACTTGTGAACAATTACAAATTCCTAGGTGCCTGGTTAGACTGTAAACTCTCCTTCCAGACTTACATTAAGCATCTCCAATCCAAAATTAAATCTAGAATTGGCTTCCTCTTTCGTAACAAAGCATCCTTCACTCATGCTGCCAAACATACCCTTGTAAAACTGACTATCCTACCAATCCTTGACTTCGGCGATGTCATTTGCAAAATAGCCTCCAACACTCTACTCAGCAAATTGGATGCAGTCTATCACAGTGCTATCCGTTTTGTCACTAAAGCCACATATACTACCCACCACTGCGACCTGTATGCTCTCGTTGGCTGGCCGTCGCTTCATATTCGTCGCCAAACCCACTGGCTCCAGATCTTCTATAAGTCTGTGCTAGGTAATGCCCCGCCTTATCTCAGCTCACTGGTCACTATAGCAGCACCCACCTGTAGCACGTGCTCCAGCAGGTATATTTCACTGGTCACCCCCAAAGCCAATTCCTCCTTTGGCCGACTTTCCTTCCAGTTCTCTGCTGCCAATGACTGGAACGAACTGCAAAAGTCACTGAAGCTGGAGACTCATATCTCCCTCACTAACTTTAAGCATCAGCTGTCAGAGCAGCTTACAGATCATTGCACCTGTACATAGCCCATCTGTAAATAGCCCACCCAACTACCTCATCCCCATAAAAAAAAAAATCTTCTCCTTTGCACCCTCGTATCTCTACTTGCACATTCATCTCCTGCAATCTATCTCTCTAGTGTTTAATTGCTAAATTGTAATTATTTCACGACTATGGCCTATTTATTGCCTTACCTCCCTAATCTTACTTCATTTGCACACACTGTATATAGAATTTTCTATTGTGTTATTGACTGCACGTTAGTTTATTCCATGTGTAACTCTGTGTTGTTGTTTGTGTCGCACTGCTTCGCTTTATCTTGGCCAGGTCGCATATGTAATTGAGAACTTTTGGAGTATGTGTGTATTGTTATTGTATTGCTAGATATTGCTGCATTGTAGGAGCTAGAAACACAAGCTATTCGCTGCACTGAAATAACATCTGCAAAACTGTGTACGCGACCAATAAAATTAGATTTTCTTTGATTTGATACACACACACACACACATAAGCACAGACATACACATTAATTGCGGTTGTTCAGCCATAACTTGTTTTATTATTACTATTCTTCTGATGTTGTTTGTGTGTTGTCATAGTGTTACTGCGATTTTTCTTCTGACGTTGTTTGATGTGGAAAAATCATGTGTGCAATGTTTATTCTCTTCCCAAAAGGAGTTCAACACTCAAGTTCACATTAGCTAACTCATTCACATTAGCTAAGCCTATTCCCAGGTACTGTATAGACCCAGCAGCCAGAAATACCCCAGACTGATGTTTCTGTCATGGTAACTGCTTTGCCTTTATTTAGTCTTAACACCAGAGGTGGGACCAAGTCACTATTATTCAAGTCACAAGTAAGTCATACAATTACTCAATTGGCAATTACAACCAATTAACTGGTTCTACAATGTAAAATGCAATTTCCATATCCATTGTTACATTGGTACATTCGTCTTAAAAGTCAGACTTAATGATTATTAGCCAAATGATATTTCATCACCATTCATACATCGAACGTGGCGTGCAGGCCACGTAGACTTTTTCTATGCGCACTGAAGCGTGCATGCTCCTTTTACACACAACCAGGATGACAGACACATAGTAGGAACAGGGGTCGTATGAATTGCGTCCAATGTCTGACTGGAGTTTGAAGTGGAGGGAGTACAGGGCTTAATTATGTTTCTCAATGAGGCTAAAACGAGATTTTGGCTTGGAAAAGTTTTATAATTGGTTAAGGGAGGAGGATTGGAGCGAATGAGAAAGGAGGTTGAAAAGACTGAGGTAGGCAGAGGATAGGTTTGAATCTGTTGAAGCTAGCAATAACAAGGTAGAGGGTATGTCGAGGAAGATTGGTGTCAAGTACAAACAGAGTGAGCTGGACTCCAGTTCGAGTTCTGGACATGAAATTGAACGGGTATAAGGTGTTGCGAGGAGCTCGAATCCCGAGCCTCGCATTGATGGACATGGTTATAATAAAGATACGTTTGGTCCAGTGGGAGTGAGATTTTTGAAGAGGGTGGAACCAGGCCTTTTGGCTGATCCATGGGTGGTTCCAGGTTGGGTGGAAAAGATGGTGGATGCTGTTGAGTCTGTGAAAGTAACCCAAAGTGGACTTGTGATGTTTGTTTGTGTTTCTTCAGATAAGAGGGAGCAGGCGCTCCGTGCGACACAACTTGGGGGAAAGACCTGTATCCTGCTTCGCGCTTAGGTTCAGGGCACCATTGAAGGGAGTGATTTTTGGGGTAGCGTTAATTGTGGAGGTGTAGCAATTTAAGTTGAAGATTCCTGGTGTTTGTTGACGCTCGTCGTTTGGTGTGATGCAGATTTGGTGGGGAGCGTGGTGAAACAGAGGTGACAGTCTGTTCTTTTGAGCTTTGATTCAGAGTCTTTCCATGACAATGTAACGTTGGGATATACGAGTTATGCTCTTAGAGCTTTCGTGCCAATTACACTGCAGTGTCACGTTTATGGGCATGTTGCAGCAGTGTGTAGGAGGGAGATTCCAAGATGTGGGAAGTGTGCAGGAGGACATGGGACAGAGGAATGTGTAGTTTCGGTGGAATGTGTAGTTTCTGGTGAGAGAGAGGCAGGTTGAGGTGGCCAGGGTCAGAGTAGTGCAGAAAATGTTGTATGCTGAGGCAGTGAAGAAAGTAGAGGAGGGTGGATCAAGGGTGAAGGATTCGGAGAGGATCCCTGTGAAAAGTTGATCTGTGCCAGAACAGAGGGATAGGCCAATGAGTTATATATGTTTCAGTAAGGTTGGCTTCTAAGTGTTCATAGCAATGGTTATCAACTGTACCGCGGAAATGGAGTGTAAGTCACAGAAAATAGATGTTGTGATGGCAGCTGCAGAGAGAGATTGGGGGTACGAGATTTGACTTTAGAAGAGTTACATGTTGTGTTGAGTGGTAGTGTCCCATACTCTCAGGTAGTTGGCCTGGGGTAGGATCAGATAGGGTTAAAGTAGTGGAATAAGGTGGTGGGTTTTAATGAGTGTAGGGTTAGTTTCCCCTTTTCCTATTTAGAAGAAGAAGACGAATAGACATAGAATACAGTCACACCCAACTCCGACATAACCCTGGAAATATGAACAAAGGAAACCATACATTGAATTTAGTAAACATAACTTCTACCTCATGAGTCTTGCGAACATTCATGTGGACAATAAACATTGTGCCCACTCAGAGGGTAAGAAATGGTAAATGAAAATGTATGTTAACAAACATGAAATAGAAATGTCTAAGTGTTGCAATAAACGGTACGTTGTGGAATGATGAAAAGGTAGCAATTATTGTAGGATTAGATGGAACATACTATAGATTTGCCACAAATGCATTTAAACATGTGAAAGCAGCAGCAAACATTTCAACAAGAGAAAGTGCTCTCTAATGGCGTGAGTTTGGAGAGCACAAGTGGAGAGACATGCCTATATTGTATCTTCACCACAGTAGGCTAATGATTAGTTTTAATAAGGTTAGGCGTCCCGCTTGCGGGACACCAGTCGACAACATCCGGTGAAATTGGAGTGCGCGCAATTCAAATAAATAATCGTAATATTAAACATTTATGAACATACACGTATCTTATATTATTTAAAAGCTTAAATTCTTGTTAATCTAACTGCGTTGCCCGATTTACAATAGGCTTTACAGCGAAAGCATACCAAGCGATTGTCTGAGGACGGCACCCCACATCAACATATTTTTCAACCAGCACAGGCTTCACAAAATCAATTACTTTTGAAAATCTTCCTCTGTTTGCAATCCCAAGGGTCCAAGCTACAACATGAATGGTTGTTTTGTTAGATAAAATCCTTCTTTATATCCCAAAAAGTCTGTTTAGTTGGCGTCATCGATTTCAGTAATCCACTCGTTCAACATGCAGACAAAGGAATCCAAAAAGCTACCGCTAAACTTTGTTCAAACAAGTCAAACTATGTTTCCTTTTAATCCTCGGGTACCCTAAAATGTAAATAAACTATAATATTTCATACAGAGAGTAGTATGTTCAATAGAAAAGTAAAATTAGTAAGTGCGTGACCTCTTCTTCACGTGCCCACAGACTAATATTGTTCCGGTGGTCTTTGTGCCAAAACTCAAAATTCTTCCTTGTTTATGAAGAACCAAGCTTGAAACAATGAATAAAGACTGTTGACATCTAGTGTAAGCCATAGGAATTGCAATCTGGGAGCTGGAATTACATAGGACCCATAGCTTTACATTATAAAAGCCTGGGACGTCAACTAAAAAAATTCTGGTTGGTTTTTCTTTGGATTCTCACCTGCCATATCAATTGTGTTATAGTCTCAGACCTATCCAATGCTACCAATTATATGCATATCCTGGCTTCTGGGCCTGAGTGACTGACAGTTTACTTTGGGCACATCAGTCAGGCGGAAATTCTGAAAAAAGGACCCTAACCCTAACAACAAATTCCTTATGCTGGTACCAACAACTGACACCCTTGAAGCATCGTTGCCTATCGCTCCACAAAAGCTGTGGCCCTTGCAAAGCAAGGAAAAGAACTACTTCAAGTCTCAGAGCGAGTGACGTCACCGATTGAAACGCTATTAGCACACCCCGCCATTTCACACCGGTTACATAGGCCTATGCTAGTAATTGTTGCTTGATGCCCAATTGCTAGTAAGCTTGCAAAGTAAACAGTTAATATTCTTCATAAACTTTTGGAGCTGCATATTTATTATGGCAATCCTCTCGCCATCCAATTTGATGTTTGCGCTGCCCCCAATCCTATAGCTGTACAGTAAATCAGCAATCTGTTCGCTAGTTTGCCCAACCTGTGTTGATTGACAGTTTGCTGGTCCAATCGGAGTGCCGAGTGTGCGTTTCACTAGCCAATCTGTTACACATATTTTTGCAAGGGAGATGCTGCTGCTTCTGTCTCTGGGTGTGTGGAGAGTAATCCAGGGAGACTCTGTGCCACAAAATACATGACAAAACATTACAAAACCTGGTCAGATAATTTCAAGTCATCAGTCTCAAGTCAAAGTCAAGTCCAGAGTCTTGAGGCTCCAAATCCAAGTCAAGTCTCAATTTATTTTATTTTATATCAAATTGAGTATAAAGTCATCTATGTGACCCGAGTCAACAACTCTGCTTAACAACAACTAAGTAATCATGATTGTGGTACCATGCTGTATGACAACACAGATTGAGTCCACAGGCAAATCCAATAATACATTTTCTGATCACTATAGTCATCAGGTAACATGACTGGCTTGATTTGAGGATGCACTCCCCTGCGTTCTAGCATTGACCTGACCTGTGCATGCATACAGTTGAGTGTGTACAAAAGGGTTTATGTCTGTGTGAGTATGAGTCAGTGTGTGCATACGTAGCTCCCCAGTGTGTTTAGCTTAGCCGTTATCTACGTGTCTATGTAGAGGAGATCTGTGTGTCAGCTGACCTGTGTGTCAGACTGCAGCCCCTGCCATTTGGCCCTGGTGTAACCTTCCAGTGCTCCAGACTCTCAGTGAGGAAACCTCACACCCCTGACCTGACCTACTGCTATCCTAGGGTCCATCTGGGTCAAGCACACTCATGCATACACACAAATACACACACAAGCTGGTCGGCCATCATGAAAAGTCGCCTGACTGAATGACCTTCAGAAAGGAAGTTGTAACGGCTTGCTTGTTAAAGGAGCAGAGCTGGAGACATTAGTCCAAGGTTGGTCTATTGTGTGTCTGCATGATGCATTAGCACCAGGAATAGACTCCTTTGACGCTGCACATTTTAAAGGTCAGATTCCTGCCTGCCTGCTGCCTGTTTTCACATTCTTGTGCACTGCGGTGTTTGTGTGTCTGTGTGTGTGTGAGGGGTGGTCTGTGTGTGTGTGTGTTTGTGCATGCGTTTGTGCGCGTGTGTGTGTGTGCGTGAGTGCGAGCAAGCGAGTGAGTGAGTGTATGAGAAAGAGACAAGGAGAGAAAGGGCAAGAGAGCGAGAGAAGTCTCTGTATTATCCTTTGAGACTGTGACTCGCAAATGTAAGGTGTTAACAAATCTCTTACAGTAGTAGGGGAGAGTGGGGTATGTTGAGACATGTTTTACATTCAGCATCACTACATCAAGGGAAATATAGTATTCTTTGTTACAAAAATATCTATATACAGTATATTTCAGAATGTTTTGCATCCCCGTAAATAATTAGAATTCATGTAAACATAAGTTTGGAAAAAAATTGCTTGTCCAAAAAAAGTGGTCTCTTGGCACACCTTACCCCGGGTATGGGGTAAATTGAGCACAGGGACAGGGTAAATTGAGCCGCCTTGAGGTAAGTGGGTGATGGTGCTGGTATGTCAAAGTTAATTCATAGAATTGGGGTGTGGTATATTGTATACAGTATCTTAAATGTTTGCCTACAATCAGATATAGATTTCTCTGTTCAGTATCACTTACCATTACATTTTTTGACCAGTTGTCTGTGACAGGGATGTTGTTTCAATTTCCCAATTCGTAGGCCAGTTCTCGGCATTTGAGGCTACTAAGCCCATGAAACTGGTCTGCAAGATTTTTGATATATTTAGCAAGTTCAGACTTCATGTCATCAAATAAAATCTTGTGTGCCTCTCAGGTCCGGTTCCAGGCGTAAGCGACTGAGTTTTTTGGGAACTCAGTCAGGATCTCAACTTACTGCTCAGAGTAAGAATAGTAGAAAATAAAAGTTGCAATTTTTAAATTTAGTTGTGCATCAGTGGTTTTCTCTTCTTACGTCAGTAACTGACAATCACTCAATTAGCCCATTTCACAGTGTTAATTTTGACAGCTATTTTAGATTGAGTCTTAAAATACCTTTTAGTCTTGTCATCCTTTGTTAGTTTTAGTTATTTTCAGTTGACTAAAACTCTGGACAATCAACTCTGGACAATAGTTTTAGTCACAGCCATTTAAGGTCACATAATATAATTTTGTTCTATTAAATAATGAATATTTAGGCTACCTCTAACTTCCATCATGTGCACATTCAGATAGCCTTGTCCAACTAAGCCTACTATCACCTCGTATACCTTAGCTGGCAACATTGATATTGTGGCAGATTGTAACTAATGCCAGCCATAATTAACGGTATAGGCTATAAAGCATTGGCTACAGGTTAACCTCTTACGGAGCAGTGGGGCGCTAGCGCTAGCTACCCGGTGAAGTGTAAAGCGCCAAATTCAAAATCCAAAAGTTGAATTATTAAAAATGTATCAATATACAAGTGTTTCATAGCCATCAAAAGCTCTGACTCTTGGCAATATCACAGCGTTGTCAGATTTCAAAAAGGCTTTACGGCGAAAGCACAACATTTGATTGTTTGAGGGTAGCACCTCGCATTAGCATAAATCCATAACCCAACCCGGGTCTCACAAAACGCATAAAATCGCTAATATAAAATCGATTACCTTTGATGAACTTCTGCTGAGGGCTTCCCAAGTGTCGAACGAAGACAATCCATGCTTCTTTGGTTAGAAAAAGTCATTTATTATATCCATAAATCTCCGTTTGGTTGGCGCGTTATGTTCATGAAATCCACCGTCGAGTCGCCCATAGAACCGTGAAGAGAACACGTTGAAATTATACCTATCATATTTCTACAAACAAATCAAACATCATTTTTAATGTTTCCTTAGGTATTCTTTTATGTATATTTACTATAATATTTCAACCAGATTGTAGCCTGAACGATAAGAACGGAAAAAACAGTGGAGCGCGCACTCGGTTGCGCGGCTGCAAAAGCTTGTTGACATCTGAGCTCCCTGGACCATATTCTCTCCCAATCCGTTCTGGCCAGGGCTAACGTTTCCTGGTTTTGTATAGAGACTGTTGACATCTAGTGGAAGCAATAGGTACTGAAATCTCGGAGCTGCTTGCCTTTGAAATAAATAGGGAGACTGTCAAACAGAGCCAATGTGACAAAAAACAATAATTCCGGATGGATTTTCTCGGGTTTTCGCCTGCTATATCTGTTCTGTTACACTCACAGACATTATGTTAACACTTTTAGAAACTTCAGAGTGTTTCCTATCCAATAGTACTAATTATGTGAATATCCTATTTTCTGGGCCTGAGTGGGAGGCATTTTACTTTGGCACGCCAGACTCTCCAAAACCGTCACCTCAGGAGCCGCTCCCTAAGAAGTTAAAAAGATTGACAAATGGCTGTATGGGAGAATCGGGCAGATCAGCTCAATCAGACCGTGAAACTGAAAGATGTAAATTCTGACAATGAGAGGATTGCATGAAAGATTCTGCATGCATGCATGCTTATGATTGGACAAAACAGATGAAAATGAGATTCATGTCAAATTAAATGTCCATTAGTCTCACGTGGAATTCTTGTCTCGTCCCATTTTCGTCAACTAATTTTTAATAGTTATCCTTCTTTTCCAAGGCATCTCGTCTCGTTATCGTTATAGTTTTAGTCAGGAATAATAGGTTGTTGATTAGTATGTTTTGTCATAGTTATTGTTGATGAAATTAACACAATAAATGTTTTTGATTGGTAAGTTAGTCTAGTTAGCTATCTAAACTTGTAGTAATCATGGTTGAATTACCGACCGGGCATGTGGCCAGCGGCCCTTATCTTCAGGGGGCCCCCATTGATTTTGTTAGTTATTTTCACTCAGATATTATGTTAACATGGCATAAGTCATGGCAATATGTGTAAAATTGTAGGAAGTTAGTTTAAAAACTGCCAAAATGTCTCTATGACCTATGCAAAAATGTGTAGAATTGCAGGAAATTTGCTTAAAAAATGAAACATTTTCTCTCTGCCCTATGTCAGAATGAGTAGAATTTCCAACAAACTTGCTTTAAAACTGCAACATGTTCTCTACGCACCAAGGCAGAATGTGTAGAATGGAAGGAAATGTAGTCTAAAACTATCATTTTTTCTCTCTGCCGCTGAGAGGGAGGCCTCTCAAATGTTTTGCCCACGAGGTTGGCGGGCCCCCTAACTAAATTTTGCTTAGGCCGCCCAAAAGGCTAGAGCCGGCCATGGTGCCTCTGCTACTCCATCATAGACTCTCTTTCACACAGGTACATGTTTGTTTTCTTTTTTGTTAATGCACCTCTTCAGTGTCATTCAATCAATTTCTTCATCCTTTTCTGCTGCTCAAATGGACGTCTTCCATACTCTCTTCCTTGGCTGCTCTCTCAAGAACCTCACGGGGTTAGACCCCTGCTTGTTTTATGTTTGTATACATGAGGCATGATGATGTCTGCTCTGTAACACTAAAATCTTGAGTTCATATGAATTACAAAAATACTATTCATATTATGCATAAAACAGACAAAATGTAATAATCATTTGCATGGGATCGGTGGCAGTGTTCGGAGGTTTGGCGTGCCCAAAGTATAATACCTGTTCCTCAGGCCCAGAAACTAGGATATGCACATAAGGTCTGTGAGTATAACAGAACTGATTTGGCAGGCAAAAACCAGAGAAAAATCCATGCAGAAAATGTGATTCTGTGAAGTGACACTTTTCCCATTAACATGCTATAGAAAGGAGGGGGACCCAGCTCCCAGATTGCAGTACCTATGGCTTCCACTAGATGTCAACAGTCTTTAGACAAGGTTTCAGGCTTTTATGTTGAAAAACGAAGGAGTAAAATATGTTTTGGTAAGTGGACTAAGGAAGTTACTTTTCTCTTTGGCTCGCGGGACCGAGAGAGCACGCTTCGTTTTTTTCCTTTTCTATCGCCCAGGATATTATCCGTGTGAAATATTATTGTTTATATACATATTAGTGTACCTAAGGATCAATTAGAAACGTTGTTTGAGTTGTTTGGACAAAGTTTATAGGTATGTTTTTTGTGCTTTCAATGTCTTGTATATTGGACGAGTGAGAAGGTGGATTTCTGAACAAAACACGCCAACCAAACTGAGCTTTTAGGACATAAAGAGGGACTTTTCGAACAAAAGGAACATGTATTGTGTTGCTGGGACCCTTCGGAATGCCATCAGATGAAGATCTTCAAAGGTAAGCGATTTATTTTATCGCTATTTCTGAATTTTGTGACACCCCGTGCTGGTTATGTTATTATGCTAATTGAATATGTGTGCGGGGCGCTGTCCACAGACAATAAAATGCTTTCGACGTAAAACCTTTTTGAAATCTGACAACGCTGTGAGATTACCAAGATTCTAAGCTTTTGAAGAGTGTGCAACACTTGTATTTTCAGGAATGTTTAATATTACTACTTTTGTATTTTGAATTTGGCACTCTGCATTTTTCTTGATGTTGTCGTAGGTGGGGCGACAGTGCCCCACTGTTAATTTACCCCATGGCCATTGGCTCAACTTCCCCAAAGGCAAACATTTTTACTATATCAGCCCACACAGCTACAAGGGTGCACTTTTATGCTTCATTTAGGACCTCATATTGTAGCTTACAGAGACCCCAACTGATTTACAAAACAATCTTACAATGATCTACTTTGGTTTAGATACAAGCAAGGGTGGCTCAACTAACCCTTTGGCTCAACTTACCCAACTCTCCCCTATGCTTACCAACAGCTAAACTTAACATCCATCTTTCCTTTCTGCTTCCAGTCCTTCACACACAGTCAAACTCAAAGCTGTGTGACAACATGGGAAGACCAAAAAGTATTGAGAGCTTCATGTGTTTTCCATAATATCACACTGCTAAATATATAATGGGAAACTATCACATGTAACGGGAAGCACGCAGGAAGCATCTATAGAAATGGAACGTATTGTGACTAATATTGTATAACAAAAGCATGCTGTTTTATATAAAAAGGAATAACAAAGGAAATATATAAATATTATTGAGTAAGGAATAAAAAGCAATTGCATACATGTATAAATATTTGGTCCTGCTTTAAATAACATTTGTCTTATAAAGGCTTCATAAAGCCTTCAAAATGCCTTCATAAGCACTACATACATGTGTTACAAAGTATCTATAACCGTATGTCATGCTTTATAAAGCGTTCATAAATGTGGCATAACTGTGTGACATAACCCACTATGTCGAATATGATATAAATATGTGCTTTATAAAGGGTGACATGTTGGGTTGAAGGATTGGAATACTCTCTAAAGTGAAGTCATGTTAGTCACATTACACATAATCTCGCTTTAACTTGACTGATGTCTTGAGATGTTGCTTTAATATATCCACATAATTATCTTTCCTCATGATGCCATCTATTTTGTGAAGTGCACCAGTCCCTCCTGCAGCAAAGCACCCCCACAACATGATGCTGCCACCCCCGTGCTTCACGGTTGGGATGGTGTTCTTCGGCTTGCAAGCCTCTTCCTTTTTCCTCCAAACATAACGATGGTCATTATGGCCAAACAGTTCTATTTTTGTTTCATCAGACGAGAGGACATTTCTCCAAAATTTACGAACTTTGTCCCAATGTGCAGATGCAAACCTTAGTCTTAATCTTTTCGCACCAAAGTACGTTCATCTCTAGGAGACAGAACGCGTCTCATTCCTGAGCAGTATGACGGCTGCGTGGTCCCATGGTGTTTATACTTGCGTACTATTGTTTGTACAGATGAATGTGGTACCTTCAGGCGTTTGGAAATTGCTCCCAAGGATGAATCAGACTTGTAGAGGTCTACAATTTTTTTGACTGATTTCTTTTGATTTTCCCATGATGTCAAGCAAAGAGGCACTGAGTTTGAAGGTAGGCCTTGAAATACGTCCACAGGTACACCTCCAATTGACTCAAATGATGTCAATTAGCCTATCAGAAGCTTCTAAAGCCATGACATCATTTTCTGGAATTTTCCAAGCTGTTTAAAGGCACATTCAACTTAGTGTATGTAAACTTCTGACCCACTGGAAATGTGATACAGTGAATTATAAGTCAAATAATCTGTCTGGAAACAATTGTTGGAAAAATTACTTGTGTCATGCACAAAGTAGATGTCCTAAACTATAGCTTTTGAACAAGAAATTGGTGGAGTGGTTGAGAAACTAGTTTTAATGACTCCAACCTAAGTGTATGTAAACTTGCGACTTCAACTGTACATGATGACTTCAGATCTGCAATATGATTGGTCAATAATCTAGACATCTGGGGTGTGTCGTATGATTTTCAGATTTTAACACATTAGTGCAGGAATTGACACAAAATGTGTTGAAATATTTATACAAATCATGTTGTACCAACACAGTAATTTTGTTAAAAATAATACAACATATGTCATCCCTAACTAGACACATGGATGCATAAAAAAAAAACACGTATTTTGTGTGTGTGTATTTGTGTGTGTGCGCGCATAGAGGATATTTATGAAAACGAGGTAGCAGAATCCCAATAAGCGGTCATTTGCAGTGCTCAACAAGGTGTACTTGCCTCCCACTTCTCACAGGGGTCATTTTCATGAAATTGGTTGAACATGGAATACCACATGAACCCCTAACACACACACAAACATGCATGTCTGCACGTGCACGCACATGCACACTCTTCCTTCAACCCTGGCAGGTTGTAGCTGTTTAACGCTTTAATGAGAAGCATGTGTTTCAGATAGAAGTGGGTTACACAGTAATTTGCTCTTCTTGCTTCAGATACAAACGTGGTCAACTATATATGCACACATGTTCTGTAACCCAGTCCACACACACACACGTATCTGCCTTCTGGTTCCAATTTCAAGGTTGAGGGGAGTAAGTGTTCTCTTTGCTTACGTTTTTGTGAGAAGGAAGGGGGAATGTTTAGGGTTGAGACCAGTTCATGGACACGATAACAGCCAAAGTATCCTGTGTAAAGACGATGGGGACCAGACCACAGACCTCTAAGGCATGAGTCGGTCTGCTCACATTAGGCTGGGCTGAAAACATACAACCCCAGGGCTTAACCAAGACTTGTTACCAGGGCAGATACATATGTACATGTCCCACATTTGTTCCCCATTTCTTTGAGTATGCTCACCCTGAAAAGGAGTGAACTACACACTAGACTGATCACTAGGAACTTTCCCAAGTTTCCCAGAAATCCCGGTTGGAAGATTTAGGGAATTAGGGAATAAGTAGGAAATTCAGAATCCTCCAATCCTCCAACCAGGATTTATGGAAAACCTGGGAATTCTGGGAAAGTTACCGGAATTTTGGCACTCTTCATATAATTAAATAAAATACTTTCATTTGTATGACATGTTCAATGGAAACAAAGTTTAAAAACTCTGACGCGTTTCGGCTACACGGCCTTTGTCAGGGAGTAACACTGTAGTTTCATAATAGCTGGTCATGCTGCCCATTCTTCCAGCTGTTTGTTATATTATTATATGAATATAATATACAGTATTATGCCTGATGTCCATCTTTGTTACTACAGCTACCATCACCATGGCTCATTATTCCAGATACCTCACGCTGGTAATTGGATATGAAGCAATGGATTCGTTTAATCTATGGGTCATTGTCAAGCGCTAGTTATAACTAATTAGATGGCATTAATTATGTTTAAATTTGAATTTCAGAGGAGT
The DNA here is from genome assembly GCA_003317085.1 of Hucho hucho. Taxonomy (NCBI): domain Eukaryota; kingdom Metazoa; phylum Chordata; class Actinopteri; order Salmoniformes; family Salmonidae; genus Hucho; species Hucho hucho. Next base: position 124,563 of record QNTS01000856.1, read on the forward strand.
GAATTTAATTGCGCTGCAGTGTTTTATATATATAACTTTTTTTTATATTGAGCGGCCATGAACCACTGAGCCTGTTAGAAGGTACACTACATTACCAAAAGTATTTGGACACCTGCTCGATGAACATCTCATTCCAAACTCATTGGCATTAATATGGAGTCGGTCCCCCCTTTGCTGCTATAACAGCCTCCACTCTTCTGGGAAGGCTTTCCACTAGATGTCGGAACATTGCTGCGGGGACTTGCTTCCATTCAGCCACAAGAGCATTAGTGAGATCGGGCACTGGTGTTGGGCGATTAGACCTGGCTCGCAGTCGGCATTCCAATTCATCCCGAAAGTGTTCGATGGGGTTGAGGTCAGGGCTCTGTGCAGGCCAGTCAAGTTTTGTATTTGTATTTATTAGGGCAGCAGCTACTCTTCCTGGGGTCCAAACGTATTAAAGCACTTACATTACATATAAATCAAAAGATAAAACAGTACGTCATATAACATTATTACACTACTATATCTACAATACAAAATGTTTGATACCACCATACAACAATATCACAATGCATGTGTATGCATGTGTCTGTACCTTTGTGTGTGTATCTTCACAGTCCCTGTTGTTCCATAAGGTGTATTTAAAAAAAATAAAAAAATTATACTGCTTGCATCAGTTACCTGATGTGGAATAGAGTTCCATGAAGTCATGTTGTACTGTGCGCCTCACATATTCCGTTCTGGACTTCGGGACCTTGAAGAGACCTCTGGTGGCATGTCTTGTGGGTATGCATGGGTGTCCGAGCCGTGTGCATGTATTTTAAACAGACAGCTCTATACATTCAGCAGTAGGGATGAAGTCAATCTCTTTTCCACTTTGAGCAATGAGAGAATAACATGCATGTCATTAATGCTGGCTCTCCGTATACTTTTAAAGGCCAGCTGTGCTGCCCTGTTCTGAGCCAACTGCAATTTTCCTAAGTCCCTCTTTGTGGCACCTGACCAAACTACTGAACAGTAGTCTAGGTGCGACAAAACTAGCGCACCACCACTCCCTAAGTAGTTGAATCACCCAGAAAATAGACTTCTCTGTTGATATCACATACATTATCAAGCATTTCACACATCCAGATACTGACTGATAGCACTTGGTGGTCCATAGCAGCTTCCCACAAGAATGGGCTTAAGGTGAGGCAGATGAACCTGTAGATATATTACTTCAACAGTATTTAACATGAGATCGTCTCTAAGCTTTACCAGAATGTGGTTCTGAATAAAGACCGCAACACCGCTCCCGTTGGCATTTCTGTCTTTTCGGTAGATGTGATAACCATGTATTGCTACCACTGTGTCATCAAAGGTATTATCTAAGTGATTTTCAGAATATTAATGTAATCTGTTATAAGCAAGTTATTAACTTCATGGACCTTGTTTCTCAGGCTAAATATGTTCATATAGGCTATTTTTTGCACTTTTCTGGGTTGCTTGATTGTTTTTAACCTATTACGGATCCAATCCCGTGAACGGGATCGATTTTGACAACATCCGGTGAAATGCAGAGCGCCAAATTCAAATGACAAAAATACCTATTTCAATCATTCATGAAAATACAAATGCTGCACACCCTTCAAAAGCTTAGACTCTTGTTAATCTAACAGCATTGTCAGATTTCAAAAAGGCTTCACGGCGAAAGCAGAAAATTTGATTGTCTGAGGACAGCACCCCCACTCAAAAACTCAATTAGCATAATAACATAACCAGCAGAGGTGTCACAAAGCTCAAAAATAGCATAAAATAAATTGCTTACCTTTGATGATCTTCCTCTGATGGCATATCAAAGCATCCAGGTTACACAATAAAAGGTCCTTTTGTTTGAGTTCCTCTTTAAATCCATATAGCTCCGTTTGGTTGGCGCGTTTTGTTCACTAATCCACCTGCTCAAAGGCTTTCATCCATGCAGACAAACAATATCCCAAAAGTACCCATAAAGTTCGCCGAAAAAAGTCAAACAGCATTTGTAATCAATACTCAGATACCCTAAAATGAATATACACTATAATATTTCAGACGGAATATAACCTGCTGAATAGAAGAGAAAAAGAACTGAGCGTGCATTCCCTGTTACGCGTAGAATCCAAAACAGTACACTTGACGTGAACCCAGGAAGTAGTGGTCTTACTCCCTTGATTTTCATGATTGAACGTTCCAACCTTTTTCTAAAAACTTTTGACATCTAGTGGAAGCCATAGGAACTGCAATCTGGGAGCTAAAATACCCAGCATTGAATAGCATGCCAATTGAAAACAGTGTGACATGACTGATTCAGACATCCCGGATGGATTTTGCTCGGGTTTTTGCCTGCCATATCAGTTGTGTTATACATTATTTTAACAGTTTTAGAAACTTCCGAGTGTTTTCTAACCAAAGCTACTAATTATATGCATATCCTAGCTTCTGGGCCTGAGTAACAGGCAGTTTACTTTGGGCACGTTTTTCCTCCGAACTTCAAAATACTGCCCCCTAGCCCTAAGTTAATTCTTTACTGTGAAGCTTATCAAAAGTAGACTTGCTGATGTTATTTATATTGGAGCTGACCCTGTATGCAGGGTGAGCTGCATACAGTTGCCTTTCTACTAGGGCACACCACCTCAGTCCTAACAGTATAACTCTGGTTTATAGGCTCATGATTACTGCACGCAATAGCTGTTGGATCAACAGAGGTTATCAGTACAAAATGTAAGTTATTTACATTTTGTCTGCCAATGCCCCTATGATAATGAACATTTGATGCATCATTATGACGACTCATTGCACAATGGTAGGAATTAACTGAGCTGGTCTTGGGCCATTGATAAGTCATTGTTTCAACACAGCCTTGAAATGCATGGACATAGTCCAGGAGCCAAGATGACTTGGATGGACTCCGTCATTCCTGTAGAGTGTCCAGAAGGTGTCAAAGTTATCTATAAAAGTGATTCCAGCAGAGCTGCAGTAATCTTTTAGCCAGATGTGTAATACAATAGCCTGCTGAATCTTTCACACCCACGGCCCACAACTGGACCTGAAATTATTGGCTGTTTTTTGGAGTCTTTTAATGCTAAAATCAGTTCTTTAAAATCGATTTTCAGATGTTCCAAGCTAGTACTCCTGACAGCGTCAGCTCCCGGCATCTGCCGTAGAATAGTCGGAAGCAGCCTTGTGACATCCTGTAGTCGTGCTCCTGGGTAGCACAGGGTTTTTGCATTGGGTACCAAGATGTTTTTCACCATAGAGTTGCTGATGATGACAGCTGGTGATGTTGAATGGGCAGGTCTCTCAGGCAGCCTCACGGTCTGATGAGGGTGGGAGCTCTGAGGATATGTACCCGAGGTAGAAGCCACCAGAGAAGGAGACAGAACAGAGGACGAAGAAACAGTTACCTCCGAATCCGATCTCGAATGGGAAGCCCCTAAGGAAGAAGGCGCCAGAACCTCTGGATCCAGGACTGCAAAGCCGTTTGTCTGTGTCAGGTCCGGGCTTAACATCTCCTTGTTGCCAGAGGACGCTTTTCAACTTCCACGGCGAGTGACGTATCTCCACGGCTGGTTGGTTGGGTCGAAAACAGCTCCGTTGTCCAGGGAAGGGGGAGACCCCTTCGGGGATGGACCCCTGCTGAGCACCGGCCAGTCGGCTGTGGAGAGCCAACGCGGCGACACTTCCATCAGACCAGAGAGGCGTCTGGCTACTGGGGTGGAAGAAAATGAAAAATTAGGCGGGCGTGGATTAACCAGTAGCTTGTGTAGGTTTCCTACCTGCTTGCTAAGAGTAGCCACTTCGCCCCTGTAGTCCTCCGCAAGCAAGCAGTTGCTACATTGAAAGTCAATGCGGTCCACATTGTCCTGGAACAAAGCAAAGTAAACACAGCTCCAGCTAGGCTAGCTGGGCTTCCGTGTCTCTCCCGCTAAGTGGAAACTGGCAGGATCACAGGACAGACAGCAACGCTCACAGCAACCAAGCCTAAAAGAGCCGCAGAATCCAAAATGAAATAAAAGTATATGAAAACAAAATGTACAAGGAAACACTGTCAACATTACAAAAACAATAAACTGAGATCTCTTCTTCAGCTTTCATTCAGCGTTGAACAACAAACATACGTCGCACTCAGACAATGTCACATTGTCAGTATGACATTGATGCTGTAGGGCTTTTCACGTACAGCACTTGGTTAGCAGTGTTTCCCAAAGTTCTTCCACACCGATCTCAACAAACAATTTCTATATGGACCTCGCTTTGTGTATGAAGGCATTGTCATGCTGAAACAGGAAAGGGCCTTCCCCAAACTGTGGCATTGCACATGGTGATCTTAGGCTTGTTTGTGGCTGCTCGGCCACGGAAACCCATTTCAGGAAGCTCCTGACGAACAGTTATTGTGCTGACGTTGCTTCCAGAGGCAGTTTGGAACTTGGTACTGTGTTACAACTGAGGACAGACAATTTTTACATGCTACACGCTTCAGCTCTCGGCAGTCTCATTCTTGGAGCTTATGATGTCTACCAGTTCGCGGCTGAGCTGTTGTTTCTCCTAGACGTTTCGACTTTACAATAACAGCCCTTACAGTTGACCGGGGCAGCTATAGCAGGGCAGAAATTTGACAAACTGACTTGTTGGAAAGGTGGAATCCTATGACGGTGCCACGTTGTAAGTCACTGAGCTCTTCAGTAAGGCCATTCTGCTGCCAATGTTTGTCTATGGAGATTGCATGGCTGTGTGTTCGATTTCATACACCTGTCAGCAACGGGTGTGGCTGAAATAGTCAAATCCACTAATTTGAAGGGGTTTCCACATACTCAAATCAAAATAAAATAAATATTCTCACATGCGCCGAATACAACATATGTAGACCTTACCGTGAAATGCTTAAAGTTTCACAATAAAATAACAATAACGAGTGAATTCAGAAAGTATTCAGACCCCTTCACTTGTTCAACATTTTGTTACGTTACAGCATTATTCTAAAATTCATTAAATAGATTATTTTCCTCATCAATCTACACACAATGCCTCATAATAACAAAGCAAAAACAGGTTTTTATAACTTTTTGCTAATTTATAAAAAAATGGCAAACTGAAAATGGCAAACTGTACGGTCAATGTGGGGATGATGTCGTCGATGCACTTATTGATGAAGCCAGTGACTTAGGTGGTATACTCCTCAATGCCATTGGATGAATCCCAGATCATATTCCAGTCTTTACTTTTCAATATATAGTGTATGCTAATGTATTTGTTTTACACTCACACTCACAACCTCAGCCTTGCTCTCTCTGTCTCTGTCGCTCTCTCTCTCTCTGTCGCTCTCTCTCTCTCGTTCTTACCTTCTCTCCCCCTCTCTCCCCCTCTTTCTTTCTCACTATCTCAATCTAGCACTAATTCCACCCATCCTCATCATCATCCTCATCATCCTAACATGTCTGCGGTTGGGTGTCTGAGCTCACCTTGTTGAGTTCGATTTAATCTGTAGCTAAATGCATAGGTTTATCTGAGAGGCTGGACTCTGGGCACCACTACCACTGACAATCCACTTATAGGGCTCTGCTGGAACATGGTTTAAACAAGTTAAGCAGATCGACCAGGGAGACAGCGAGCAACAGCACTTAAGCTATCTGATTGTAAGACAAGACAGGGTAGCTCAGACCAATGGCCATACAGGGAGGGAATAAACACTGTGGTAAGCTTTTTGGCTGCAGGATAAACAGTTTAACACAATGGCCAGAATGACTATTGTTACAGTTATTAACCCATAAGACTCAGGGACAGTCAGCGACAGACGGATGGATAGAAGATGAGTCTTGGAGTTCTCCTCTCCTACTTCTGTAGTGAGTGGTGAGATAGGAAGGTGCTTGAGCTATAAAATACAACAGAAATGTCCATCAGAGTCAAGAGATGCTGTGAGTCAGGGTTAAGACTCAGGGATGAAGTAGTCTCTCTCGACATCCACGTCGCCTCCAGCAATTTTCAAATGCTCCAGCTTAACAGCGCCTGTACATTGTCAGTTTGGCGTAGAGGAATTGGAGGAGTTGGGAAATTCACCTTTCCCACATCACTGCCTATGTCACTGTGTTTCCTGTTGTTGCCCTAGGTAAACATTCCTGCAGGTACAAAGTAGTAGCTAGCAAGATTGTTTCATCCTCGGCCGTTCTTACTTATTATTACAGATTGCGCTAAATAGTGGCAACCCACTAATACATTCAAATTGAAAAAAGTTATAAACTGTTGTTTTAAGGGTGAAATTTCAACCACAGGATTATGTCATCATGGTAACTGTGAAGATGAGATCCTCACCTCTCAATCATACATTTTCCCCATATTTCATTGTATTAATGAATGTGTATTTATAGAGGTTTTCGTGAGAAGACCAATTTTCAGGATGTCCTCTCTAGCTCTGTCACCTTTCACCGCAGATGTGGAAGGGCAATATCCGCAGATGTGGTCTCTAGCTTATACAGACAGATTTTGATGGAGACAGGTCGAGATAATTTGTTTTGTAATCAATGTGACAGACATTGACACATTCAACACTGTCTTGCAAACTCTTGCCTGAATCTAGCTGATCTATCCAACAGTTGCAAACAAGAGTTTCTATTGGACAAATTCAGGTATGTCTCGTTCCGTTTGCTTCCGTTTAAAAAATATTTTTCGACAGAATTGGCGGAATGAATAAAACCCTGATCACTGCATGCACAGTTCAATTTCATAGCAGCCACATACAGTGGGGCAAAAAAGTATTTAGTCAGCCACCAATTGTGCAAGTTCTCCAACTTAAAAAGATGAGAGAGGCCTGTAATTTTCATCATAGGTACACTTCAACTATGACAGACGAAATGAGAAAAAGAAATCCAGAAAATCACATTGTAGGATTTTTAATTTATTTATTTGCAAATTATGGTGGAAAATAAGTATTTGGTCA
>QNTS01000856.1:131941-144407 GCA_003317085.1 Hucho hucho
TGACCAAATACTTATTTTCCACCATAATTTGCAAATAAATTCATTAAAAATCCTACAATGTGATTTTCTGGATTTTTTTTCCTCATTTTGTCTGTCATAGTTGAAGTGTACCTATGATGAAAATTACAGGCCTCTCTCATCTTTTTAAGTGAGAGAACTTGCACAATTGGTGGCTGACTAAATACTTTTTTGCCCCACTGTACAAACAGCATGGTCATTTGCTTGTTGTATAATTCTTTCTCACATCTATGCTCTCTCCTCCTCTCACCTTTTCCCTTCACTTGTGGACTTCAGTGCACAATACAACAGACAAACCTTCATACATTAACTGCTAAGCGCTACTACATCGTTGTCACCATATTAGCTAACATCATAGTCAACATAGCTAGCTACTAGAACTAATGCCTCAATAAACCCACTACAATCATGCAGTACAGAGTACAGCAAGCAGTTTAGAAGTTACATCGGGGGGCCCCAGTGGCAATAAATTAATAAAAACCAAAAGCTAACCTGGACTTGGAAGAGTTCCAGTGTTGGATAGCCATAGCCAGCTAGCTAACATAGCATCCCTCACTGGGTGTTTGAGTATGCTAAACTAGCTAGCTGTATTTTCTAGCTAGCTTAGTGAGCTATAGTATATCTGATTCAACTCATTGAGGGCCTGATGATTAATTGACAAGTTGAATCATGAACGCTTGTCCGGGGCTACAATAAATATGTGTACTGTTGGGGGTACACGAGGATCAGAGTTGGGAACCACTGATATTGAGCAACATGTACTGTCTATCTATCGGAACAACTGCAACCTTTTTGCAAGCAACATTGCTAAAATGTATTAAATCAATTATAATGAACCTCATAATACCTGTAATGCTCATCTCCTGCAGCCTAATTGTCATCTCCTTATTTTCATACATTACCTAAATTACAAGGTTTGGATTTGCAATAAAAAATGTCATATATCAGATTCAGCCAGCCTGCAGGACGAATACGAAACAAGAAACAAAGTCAATTTATTCTTCATCTAAATGAGGTGACCATTGCAGGCTAATGCGGTGTGGACATGGCAACATTTTAGCCCTTATAAAAATATAAAACATATGTTTTCAAGAAGTGAATAGACATTTTAACTGTTGGATATCCTAACACTGTCTGGATTCCAATAGGAATTACACTTCACATTGCAAGCCAGCATAATGTGACTTGCAGGTAGGTTTGCAAAATTCTGGTGACTTTTACAAATTTCCAAGGATTTCTGGGAATTGGGGGAAATAATTGGAATTTTGCAACACTACATGCAGGCCTGACAGATTTCTGGGAATTTTGGTAAAGTAACTGGAACAATGAGTTTCAGGCCACTGTATAAAGCTAAAACTAAGCCACAATATAAGGCCTTGAGATATGTAATGTATTGTCATAAAGAGTTACATTTTTATGATGTAACAGGTCATTTTATTTGTTAGATTTTTCAAAAGTTCAAATTGAATTATTAATTCAAAATAATAACCAATTTAAATCAATAAGCAATCAATTCAAATTAGGCAAACCAAATGGTCCTCTAATCAAACAAAAGCAAAACAATAGCAATCAATAAAAATTAAAAAAGAATTCAGTCCATCAGTCCGTCAGTCAGTCAGTCCACAATGTGTCTGTGTCTTTGTGTTGTGGGAGGGGAAGGAGTGGGGTCTGGGCTGGCAGTTGTTGGATGGAGGTGGCAGTTGCTTGGGGCTGGGAGAAAACTGGGTTGGTGCTGGTGTTGGGGCCGGGACTGGAAGTCGTGCTGGTGTTGTGACTACGGCTGAAAACTGGGGGAAAAAACAGGAACCAAGTACCAGGAACCGGGGCTGGTGCAGATGCTTGGACGGGTCTGGGTCTGGGTCTGTAGCGGGGAGGAAGGGCAACATAAGGAGCAAGTAGACACACAAGGGAGCCCTGGACGCAAAAGTCAATGGTGGTACTTCCCTGTGGCCTGCTCTCTCCGGGTGAAGGTCTGATCTTGGGTCCCTCCTCCATGCCTCGTCTGGTGGTCTGGTAATGGGAGGATGCTGACACTGGAACTTGGTCAGCAGAGGGGAGGAAGGACAACCGAGGATCGAGCAGACACACCTGCTCAATGATAGTACTCCTCTGCGGCCTGCTTACTCCGGGCATACAGTTGAAGTCGGAAGTTTACACAAACCTTAGCCAAATACATTTAAGACGGAATGTAGTATGTTCAATACCGGAGATAAATAACAAAGAGCGCGCCCTCAGCCACAGGACTACAGACCCAAAGAGGAACCCAATGATAAACTACAGCTACTTGTTAATTTTTCAAAGAACAAGCCTGAAACCTTGTCTAAAGACTGTTGACATCCAGTGGAAACCATAGGTACTGCAATCTGGGAGCTATTCTTTTCATTGTGCAATAGGAAACCATACCAATTGCATGGGAGCTCAAAAAAAGCGTTTTTCTGGATGGATTTTCCTCTGGTTTTCGCCTGCCATATCAGTTCTGTTATACTCACGGACATTATTTTAACAGTTTTAGAAACTTCAAAGTATTTTCTATCAAATAGAACTATATGCATTTCCTAGCTTCTGGGCCTGAGTAACAGGCATTTTACTTTGGGCACGCCAGACTCCCCGAATTATGAACACTGTCCCCTAGCCCGGAGAGGTTAAACATTCATGAAAATACAAGTGTCATACACCATTCTTTAGCTTAGAATATTGGTAATCGAACCGCTTTGTGCGATTTACAATAGGCTTTACGGCGAAAGCATAAAATTTGATTATCTGAGGACAGCGCCCCGCATACTTCCTGCATATAAATATATTTCAAACCAGCACAGGCGTCACAAAAATAAAAAATATCGATAAAATAAATCACTTACCTTTGAAGATCTTCCTCTGTTTGCAATCCCAAGGGTCCCAGCTACACAATAAATGGTCGCTTTGTCTGATAAAGTCCCTCTTTATATCCCAAAAACTCTGTTTGATTGGCACGTTTTGTTCAGTTATCTACCCGTTCAACTCGTTCAACATACAGCCAAAATAATAAAAAATGTACCAATAAACTTTGTCCAAACAAGTCAAACAACGTTTCTAATCAATCTTTAGGTACCCTAATATGTAAATAAACTATACAATTTAAGACGGAATGTAGTATGTTCAATACCTGAGATAAATAACAAAGAGCGCACCCTCAGTCACGCGCGCCACAGGACTACAGACCCAAGGAGGAACCCAATGATAAACTACAGCTACTTGTTCATTTTTCAAAGAACAAGCCTGAAACCTTGTCTAAAGACTGTTGACATCCAGTGGAAGCCTTAGGTACTGCAATCTGGGAGCTATTCTTTTCATTGTGGAATAGGAAACCATACCAATTGCATGGGAGCTCAAAAAAGGTGTTTTTCCGGATGGATTTTCCTCTGGTTTTCGCCTGCCATATCAGTTCTGTTATACTCACGGACATTATTTTAACAGTTTTAGAAACTTCAAAGTATTTTCTATCAAATATAACTATTTGCATATCCTAGCTTCTGGGCCTGAGTAACAGGCATTTTACTTTGTGCACGCCAGACTCTCCGAACTTAATTTTGTGTTGTGACAAGGTAGGCGGGGTAGCCCTATTTGGTAAAGACCAAGTCCATATTATGGTAAAAACAGCTCAAGTAAGCAAAGAGAAATGGCAGTCCATCATTACTTTAAGACATGAAGGTCAGTCAATACGGAACGTTTCAAGAACGTTTCTTCAAGTGCAGTCGCAAAAACCATCAAGCGCTTTTATGAAACTGGCTCTCATGAGGACCGCCACAGGAATGGAAGACCCAGAGTTACCTCTGCTACAGAAGATAAGTTCATTGGAGTTGCCAGTCTCAGAAATTGCAGCCCAAATAAATGCTTCACAAAGTTCAAGTAACAGACACATCTCAACATCAACTGTTCAAAGGAGATTGTGTGAATCAGGCCTTCATGGTTGAACTGCTGCAAAGAAACCACTACTTAAGGGAAGGGGAGATACCTAGTCAGTTGTACAACTGAATGCCTTCAACTGAAATGTGTCTTCCGCATTTAACCCCTCTGAATCAGAGAGGTGCGGGGGGATGCCATAATCGACATCAACGTCTTCGGCGCCCAGGGAACAGTGGGTTAATTGCCTTGCTCAGGGGCAGAATGACAGATTTTTACATTGTCAGCTCGGGAATTCAATCCAACAGCCTTTCGGTTACTGCCCCAACGTTCTAACCACTAGGCTACCAAGGACACCAATGAGAAGAAGATACTTGCTTGGGCCAAGAAACATGAGCAATAGACCTTTTGCACAACGCACTGTAGCAACGCCCACTTCCGCTCAACTTCCTACCCAATACATAGCTTCCACTCCCGATTGTGTCCTGTCAGCGCGATTGTAGCCATACTAGCCTCGAAGTCGCTTGTTTTATTAATAATGGAAGACACTACCATGGCACTGTTTTACACAAGGTGCTTGCAAGAGCTGCCAAAGATAACAGTGACAGATGTACATCGTCTGGCCAAGACAAGTAGCAAAGCACCGACCTCCAAGTTGGAAAAAGGATTCAAACTTTATGTCTCCAGTTACCTTTTCAACTATGAAGGTAAGTGTAGTCAAGTTGCCTATCAGACCAGACAAGGGCCTTTATTCAAAGCTGTAACGTAGTTTAAGATATGCCTTTTACAGTAGCTAGCTAACATCATGATTGCTCATTCTTTTTATTCAAAACAGTTTCGAACAGAGACAAAGTGACAGGAGAGGTCAGCATAAGGGCTTGCTGCTGCAGGTCAATGAGGAATATATGAGAAACCACACAGTTTGAGTGTAGGGTGAAAAGTCAGCTGTTTGTGACACACTTCATGCCGGTTACACAGATGAAGCCTTTTCTTAGACTAAGAAGTTCCTGTCGATGGAGATCTGCATTAAGAGGCATTGCATAGTCTAGGACTAGGCTTAACCCATGTCTATGAAACCGTTTTTGTGTAGTAATTGTTAAGTCGTCTTCCTTGCTGTTTCTGTAACCTCGCATTAGATAAAATTTAAACAAGGGCATATACCCTTAATAGAAAATATTAAACCCATATTGCTGTAATGAATTTAGTGGCTGTTGCATGTTGCACCAGTCACTTATGTTTGCTGGTTCTGACACATGTTGAGTGATGTTATAGTCTAATAATTGTATTTTTATATCTCCACGTAGGTTGTACTGAAGCCCTCGGAGCCAGTAACAATGACACAGCATCACTGTTCATGTGTTGCTGGCACTGCATTATGCAACCACACAGTTGCATTACTATTCCAGTCTGCACACTATTCCCAGATGGGAACACCAGTCGTCCCACCTGTGCAGAGGCCGAGCAGCCAAGGACTATGGTGTGTTTTAATAGCTATACCACATATCAACATCATATGGTTAAAATCACATCATAATACTAAGAAATTATTTAATGAAAACTTAAATCGTCTCATGATTAGATTTAGCATAGTGCTCTTGTACTGTCATTTTACATGGTCTGAAACCTGGGCCCATAAGCAAAATGACCATCACCAAGCCCACCAAAAAGTGCATGGCAGAAGAAGGGATTAGGTGAGTATTCCCTAATAGCCAGTATAATACGTAACAGCTGGTCATATCCTATTACACTTTGACTATATAAAATGATTTAATTTCAGGTGGTTTCAAGTACACTGTTCAGATTGGATAACCACAGCGGCTGCTTTGCTTTGCAGAAGTACCCTCTACAGCACCCTTCTTGGACCGCTCCCTGACCTTTCAGTTCTCCATGTGAGAGGGCTGACATCCGCAGGCAATCTAGCTGAAAGGATCCTCAAAGGCACAGCACAGCTGACATTAATTAATAAATAAACAATTTGAAATAATTCTGTTACATTTTTTCTGTTTTCTTGTCACTGTAAATAAAATAAAAAATTGTGTTTGGAGTATAAGCAGTGGTGTTCATTATCAATATATGGACTACAGGGTGTTAGACAATGTGGATGGTCACAGCAAAAAAAAGAAAAAATGCATTGCAGTAGTAGCTCATTGCTCCTTGGCTCATGCCTTCACAAGAGGCCCACACTGGTAGTTTGTGAGAAGGCAAGCCACAGCCCAGATGCAGTTTATGCTTCCCGTACGTGACATGGGAATCTCTGACTGAAACAGCTTTTTCAGTTTAGTTCTGCCAATTAATCTCTCAATGTGGACTCTAAGATGGGCAATCTCTTGCGTTTGATGGACCTGTGCTGCTGGCATTTGGCTCTGTTCAGACAGAAAGGGTGGATGGTAGACCTTGTCTGCCATCATTGCCATGTCTTCAGTGAGCAAGCCAAACAGTCTTGATTGTTTGAATAGCTGTTTGTCGCTGATGGAGCCAGCATACAATTCTTACACAAAAGTAACTGCTCCATGTGGGGCCGTCCCAAGCAGGCCTTTCAAGGTGCAGTGGGACTTGTAATGAGAGTACATCTCACTGTGTAGAGGGAGACGCTGGCTGTTGGCATCTCAACTCGATACAGTCAATGATGACTTGGGTGTCTGGATACCTACTGAACTCTTTCGGCAACACAGCCTTGACATCTTCCGAACTCGGAATTCCAAGTTGGGAACTCTGGCCTCTTTCTACAGCTCCGACCTGAAGATCACTGACGTCATCAAGATTCAACCTTTTTTTTTCCAGAGTTCCCAGTTGTCTTGAAAGCACAATAAATCCAGAGAATGCCAGACATTGGTGACGAAGTTTGATGACAAAATTTGCCCACGAAGGACCGCCGTGCCACCTTCTTGTTCAAGTGAGCACAGCACAACAAGGTGAGTCTAAAAATGTCTTGTATGCTGCTGCATAAATTACGTAATATGCCAGGGAGATATGTATACTGTAGCTAAGAAAGTAATACTAAGTGTATGTTGTGTAGTAAGCTGTTAGTAGCCCATGTGCCTACTTTGCTCCCTTTTCCCCTCATAATTTAGACAACTCTTCTGACTTGCTGGTTCACATTTAGCCTATAGCCTGTTTTAGAGAAATGTAATAATTTAATATTGTAAGAGCTTTCATTGTCTGCTTATTTGCCTCCTTTATTTATTATACGGTTCTGACTTAGTGTACAGGGAGAATACTGTAAGAAATGCCCATGTTCTGAATTATGTTGGTGTACTGTCGTGGAAAATTGCATAATTAGTCACGCTATCCTGTGTTTTGCTGCTTGAAAAATAGTATATTTTTAAATGCTAGTGTTTTTGCTAACCTGATACAAACTTGTCTTTGTGTGACTTAGTCATAAGACTGGATCTAAGATCCGTTTAGGTGCGACCGCAGCATGTGAGACATCCCGTGGGTTTACTATCTGCAGGAAGTCAGCTTTGTGGAACCTTGCAGGAAGAAGCACATTATTGTGTGAACTGTGACAAAACGCAGTTATACAGTTGAGCCCTCGTGCTATCAACCTCAGGCTATCTTAATCTGAACAGACAAAACCAATCGCCTTTTACACTATGTTCGGCTGTAGAAGTGGATGGTTAACTGCTCCATTTTTGCAAATCTTAAATAAAGTTTTTGTTAGAAAATTCTGCAGTCTCTCTTCCCTTCTAACAAATCAAATCCCCTACAGTACATTTCAAAAGTGCTGAACAAATTGTTATATTGACTACACCAGTCTTAGCTCGCTCATTAATGTCTTCATCGAAATTACAGATTGCCTCTTATCCACTCGTCATCCCCTTATGCAATAGTTTGTACATCTCAAACCACATTTGTGTAGTTAAGTAAGTCAGCCATATAAGCTACGTGTTTTTAAAAGGCAGTAACTGAGGCTGAATTAACTGTTTCGCTGGCAGACAAGGCTCCACTGACAGCCAGGTGTAGCAGTGGTACGATGTTGGGACTGCTGTTGGGACAGCTAAATGTAGGCCCTAACAGTTTGTGGGCACCATTTGTCAATGTTATAGTGCAATTAAAAGGATCCAACCCTTTTTTTTTATTTTGCCTAAAATGATATACCCAAATCTAACTGCCTGTAGCTCAGGATCTAAAGCCAGGATATGCATAGTCTTGATACCATTTGAAAGGAACACCGATCCCGTAGAGGTTAATGTATTGTTTTGCGTTGTGTTGTGTAGTGGCTTTGCTGGCAAGCTTGCATCAGGTTATGACAAGTTATGTCAGCTGTTATGACATACTGTATTATGACATGGTTATGACTGTGTCATAATGTGTTATAACACTGGGTGTCAAGTAAAGTGTTACCGTAATATATTATAAAAATAAAGTGAACTGGATGGAATATGGGGGAAAATGCACCAAATCCGTTGTTAATATTGAGCATAGAAATGCAACCCAAAATAAATTACAGAAACTTGTTACAAATGACGTCATCCATGATTCACTAAACAATATTTTGAAAGAGGAAGCACAATACTTTAAGCATATGTTCTCATTTCAGTCTCCTCCATCTCCACTAACTTAAGTTAATTTTAAGCATTTTTTTCTAATAATAGTTTAAAATTAACAGCTATACAGAAAGACTCGTGTGTAGGCTAAATTGCAGAGGAGGAACTTCTTGATGCAATTAAAGCCTTTAAGTCTGGGAGAACTCCAGGCCTGGATGGCATACCAGTTGAGACATATCAAACCATTTTCGATGTACTCAGAGGTCCGTTATTGTCATGTTTTAACCACTCACATTAAAATGGTAGATTATCAGATACTCAGCAAGAAGGTCTGATTTTACTATTACTGAAACAGGACCCAGGTGTTAAGTATAAAGATCCAGTCCACCTAAAAAACTGCAGGCCCCTTACACTTCAGTGTTGTGATGCAGAAATCCTAGCAAAATGCAAAGTGCATAGAATTAAAAGTTATTGTTGGATATTATTCATCCTAATCAGACAGGTTTTTTACATGGACAATACATTGGAGATAATATAAGACAAGTACTGGAAACAATAGAACACTATTAAAATCTTGGAAACCAGGCCTGGTATTCATAGCTGATTTTGAAAAGATTTTTGATAAAGTACGACTAGAATTTATATATAAATGCCTGGACTATTTACATTTTGGGGTCTCCTATACAACTGGTTAAAGTTATGTATAGTAACCCCAGGTTTAAAATAGCAAATAATGGCTACTTCTCAGAAAGTATTAAACCTTTGACTCGTACCAAAAACAGGCATGATCATTCTACAGTGGTCCCTTCAGCGTAAGCTCAAACCGGTGTGATTAGAGCGCTTATTTAGAACGTCCAGTTTCAATTGACACAGTAGTCAGCATTTGAGCTGGCCACACTGGTTTTTCAGAAACATTTAGCAAAAACACAATCCTTACGAAGTTATGTCCTGCATGTGAGCAGTTTATTTTTGGATCCGATGTTCAGACATTCACAGAAGTAGTGACAGCTTAACACAATCATCCAAACCCGAAAAGGTAGGCTACATTAGTCCTAGTGCTAACTGAGATAAGATTGACGCATCACAAGCAGTCATATTTAGCTAACTCTCGGATGACAGAAACCACAATATGAATTGTCTATGATCATTCACTTCCCTTCATTCACTTGCGGAAGTTTACTCGAAAGGTGAGTAAACCATTTCCTCACCTAATTTTGTTATAACATCTTTGGTCTAACAGACGTTTACGTGACACCAAGAATATATTGTATAATGTCAACAAACATGGCGTCACACATACTGTAGCTAACTTAGCAGAAGCTCATCATAATCAGTACAACCTTCAAAAAAGTATTTTACACACATCATAGGTGTCCATGACAATCTATGTAATAATCGGAATTAATGATTTGTCACCAGTAATTGATAACGTGAATAAAACTATAAATACATTACGCTCCATACATACATACTGTATGCTACAGTATAAACAACAACACGATATACAGAAAATAAGCTCTTACTTTGATAAGAACGCACCCATAAAGGAAAACAACGATGAAGGTAATGCGAGCGCCAGCCAGAAAATGTGCCAGGGGGAAAAAGTTTTTTCAAGACAGCGCAAATGTCTGCATACTTGATCTGCGGAAAAACTGGGGAAGTGCTTGGGTTCTCCTCGAAGAGAGTAGTTTGTCCGGCTCAGGAAAGCCTCAAACATAAATGTTTATTTAGTCATATCCCAGTTTACCTATTTACTTATGCCAAACTACTTCTTTTTTTAATTATACAAGCAAAAAATATTCCACTTTATTTGGAACGGCAAGTCAGACACATTAAACAGGTCTATTTATATAATGAATATGAATTCGGAGGGCTAAAATTCTTAAATATGAAAGCATTGAACCTCACACTAAAGGATTCAGTCATGCAAAAGTCATACTTAAATCTGAACTGGTTCTCTAGCAGATTAGAAAGAATGCCTCACCCCTTGTTATGGCTCATCCCTTTATCCAGATTACAACCTCTAATTTTGGGATATTTGAAATTGAAATAATCTCCAAAATATCATTATTTTTAAAACAAGCCATAGGAATCTGGTTGCAATTTTAGTTTAATTCACCAGAAAATACCAAATAGATCAAATATTACAACAAATATTAATGTTAAACTCAAAGATAGTAATTGATACAATTATTATAATATTTTTTTATGGTATAATCTTGTGCAAGTTATGTCACACATGCAGCTAATAAAAATATACGAAAACCTGTTTGGCCATAGCTTTGATGTCTTCACTATTATTCTACAATGTAGAAAAGAGTAAAACAATTAGAAAAACCCTTTAATGAGTAGGTGTGTCCAAACTTTTGACTGGTACTGTATTGATAAATAAAAAAGTATACCAGTTTCATTTACCCTTTCACACGTACCATCTCATAGCTGTGATCGTTCTACAGTGGTCCGTCAAGTGTACGATCTCATCCTTGTGATTAGAACGTTCGTTTAGAATGTTTATTTAAAACGCCAGTTTCGAACGACAACAATCAACAATTGAGCTGGCCACACTTTTTTCAGAAACTATTTACACAAACACAGTCCTTACAAAGTTATGTCCAGAATGTGAACAGTTTATTTTTGGATTCAACATTCAGACATTCACAGAAGTAGCTACAGCATAACACAATCACCCTAACCGGAAAAATGTAGGCTACATTTGTCCTCGCGCTAACTGAGAGACTGACGCAACAATGGTCATATTCTCTAACTCTCGGCTGACATAAACTACAATATGAATTAGTTAATAGCAATTACTGTGTATAATTAATCACATCACGGGTGAGCTCACCATTGACCGAAATAATTAGGTAAAACACTTTCAAGACGTCGAAAGTAAACGACTTTCAGCGCGCAGCCATGCTTTTTCCTCACAGAAACCAAAGATAAGAGAAGACAAGATGACTTTGGTCTGTTTATAGCATGCACGTTGATGGGATGTGTCGTCTACTATAGTTCACATCCCACCATTCATTTCCGGAAGTCCTCAAAAAACGAGTGAACCCTTACTCACCTCATTTTTCTATAACATCTTTGGTAAAACAGACAATTACATGACACCCAGAATGCATTGTATGTCCAGAAACATGGCTACACAGCTAGAATATTTTACACACAGAATATGTGCCCATTATAATCTATGCAAGAATCGGAATGCATGATTTGTCACCTGTAATTGAAAACGTGAATAAAACAGTGAAAATATAAATAATTACCACACAAAACATTTTCTGATAGTGATTTATTGATATGTGTCGCGTGCTCAACGTAACCTCTCACTCCCACTCTGAGCCACTCAGTGTTGTTGTTTATGTATGTAGCTAGTGAGCTAAGCTGTAGCATTAGCAATGTCTTTCAAAAGGAGACCACTCACAAATGTGGAAATTCTGGATTTTTTTTAATTCTGACAATGAGTCTGAAAGTCAGGAATCTGATTCTGACAGTGACAGTGAGGAGCTGCCGCCCAACCTTGTAGCCATTGAGAACCCTTAATCTGAGGTTCCCTTGTCCACTGACGAAGTAGCAGGTCCCTTTGAAGATGCTGGTGGTGATGGAGGCAGACCGACAGTGGATGAAGTACAGGAGTTCTGTGGTATCTGGAAAGCTGCCAGTCATTTCATCCCTCCTGGCCCTGCTGTTTGCTTTGATGAGTCCCAGTCTGGAGTGCAACGCCCCTTGCCATTTCCAACTGAGGCAGAGTGCTTCAAGTTGTTTCTGACAGAGGAGCTGGTGGGAAACATAGTAGAGGAGACCAATCGCTATGCCTTGGAGCTACAGGAGAAGAGAGAGCCAGGAGTGAGGGGGAAACTCGCTAAATGGGTGATAACCACAATTAGTGAAATGTATACTTTCTTGGTTACAGTCCTTCTCATGGGGATAGTAAAGAAGAACTCCCTAAGAGAATACTGGAGCACAGATCCTATGTTTGCAACTCCCTTCTTTGCCACCCTCTTTTCCCAAGACCGCTTCCTAGCTCTGCTGCGATGCCTGCATTTTGTCAACAATGCTACTGCCATCCTAAGTGACCC
>QNTS01000856.1:152472-166751 GCA_003317085.1 Hucho hucho
ATTTATTTGCAAATTATGGTGGAAAATAAGTATTTGGTCAATAACAAAAGTTTATCTCAATACTTTGTTATATACCCTTTGTTGGCAATGACAGAGGTCAAACGTTTTCTGTAAGTCTTCACAAGGTTTTCACACACTGTTGCTGGTATTTTGGCCCATTCCTCCATGCAGATCTCCTCTAGAGCAGTGATGTTTTGGGGCTGTCGCTGGGCAACACGGACTTTCAACTCCCTCCAAAGATTTTCTATGGGGTTGAGATCTGGAGACTGGCTAGGCCACTCCAGGACCTTGAAATGCTTCTTACGAAGCCACTCCTTCGTTGCCCGGGCGGTGTGTTTGGGATCATTGTCATGCTGAAAGACCCAGCCACGTTTCATCTTCAATGCCCTTGCTGATGGAAGGAGGTTTTCACTCAAAATCTCACGATACATGGCCCCATTCATTCTTTCCTTTACACGGATCAGTCGTCCTGGTCCCTTTGCAGAAAAACAGCCCCAAAGCATGATGTTTCCACCCCCATGCTTCACAGTAGGTATGGTGTTCTTTGGATGCAACTCAGCATTCTTTGTCCTCCAAACACGACGAGTTGAGTTTTTACCAAAAAGTTCTATTTTGGTTTCATCTGACCATATGACATTCTCCCAATCCTCATCTGGATCATCCAAATGCTCTCTAGCAAACTTCAGACGGGCCTGAACATGTACTGGCTTAAGCAGGGGGACACGTCTGGCACTGCAGGATTTGAGTCCCTGGCGGCGTAGTGTGTTACTGATGGTAGGCTTTGTTACTTTGGTCCCAGCTCTCTGCAGGTCATTCACTAGGTCCCCCCGTGTGGTTCTGGGATTTTTGCTCACCGTTCTTGTGATCATTTTGACCCCACGGGGTGAGATCTTGCGTGGAGCCCCAGATCGAGGAAGATTATCAGTGGTCTTGTATGTCTTCCATTTCCTAATAATTGCTCCCACAGTTGATTTCTTCAAACCAAGCTGCTTACCTATTGCAGATTCAGTCTTCCCAACCTGGTGCAGGTCTACAATTTTGTTTCTGGTGTCCTTTGACAGCTCTTTGGTCTTGGCCATAGTGGAGTTTGGAGTGTGACTGTTTGAGGTTGTGATAACAAGTTCAAACAGGTGCCATTAATACAGGTAACGAGTGGAGGACAGAGGAGCCTCTTAAAGAAGAAGTTACAGGTCTGTGAGAGCCAGAAATCTTGCTTGTTTGTATGTGACCAAATTCTTATTTTCCACCATAATTTGCAAATAAATTCATTAAAAATCCTACAATGTGATTTTCTGGATTTTTTTTCCTCATTTTGTCTGTCATAGTTGAAGTGTACCTATGATGAAAATTACAGGCCTCTCTCATCTTTTTAAGTGAGAGAACTTGCACAATTGGTGGCTGACTAAATACTTTTTTGCCCCACTGTATGTGTGAAGTGTCCATCCGATGCGTTAAAATATCCAATGCATGAAATATGAAAAATTATGAATATTTTGTTAAGAGAGGGATGCGATTTTAGAAACTATAAGAGCAAATTGTTTCTATAACCTTTGACAAGTAATTAGTCACCGCCCCCTTGAGTGAAGTCAAAGAGCGCGTCAACCTGACGAAATGCCCTTTTGAACGAACGGTATAAAATGATGGGTTAAGAATGAACATATGAGACCAGAGAGATGTGGAGCTGTAGCTCACATCCAAAGTGGTTCAAATTCTGAATCTCAACACGAGGTAGAGACAAAAACTCAACTCACGGATAATTACTGGTACGGCTTATTTGCTGTCCTAAGTAAAGTATCTAGAAAAGCTAATTTAAGTGGGACCATTCTACTACTCTCTTTAAACCAACCTTTTCTACTATCCACATCACTCCACTGGGAACCATTGACATGGCTGGCTAGCCTATCTTCAAATAAGCATCTTCCAGAGCGAATGGAAGTAGAATAAACTTTGTTGTTCTGTTCAGGACTACACGACAAGTCACAGGATACCGGACGACGGCAGAGGAGAACAAGAGTAGAAGGTGGGTGGTGACACCTTTTGGACAATCAGAGCCTTACAAGCGTGCCACGGAAAGGCCCAACACCCTTTTCAAGAAGGTCTGGTTACGACAGAAATATACGAAGAACCAAGACATTTACAAGTAAATACATTCATGATTTGTTACTCCAAACGGGCGGCGGTTCGTGTGCAAAGTATATGATTACTGTGAGAGTAGTTTCTAAATGTACCAAAGTATTGTCTCTCTCTCTCTCTCTCTCTCTCTCTTGCCCTCTCCCTCTCTTTTGTAACAAGCCGCCACATTGTGTCAGTGACCTATTTTTAATGTATTAAGTGCGTATGTATTACTAAATCATAAGTAAAGCTCGGGTTTTTGGAGATGCAGGAGGTTATGATTAATAAGTTGACTGCTTATGGATGTAATATGTAAAGACCTTTAGAGTTTAATTTGGGAGGTGGTAACTCTTTAAAGAACCGTGCTCGTGGTTCCCCAAATCCTAATGACTTAATTGTTTCATGATTTATTTAATTGGGTAACAATTAAACATAGTTAGTTGATTAGATAAATAACAATCTTCAGATTGATGAAAGTAGTCACAACATATTGGAGCACTGTGCAAAGAATCAAGGAACAAAACCAGGCCTTTGAATTTGGTCTATATTTATTGTGTAGCAAATTACGTTATACACCAATAGAGCCATAGGCAGGATTTTTGTTGAGAGTGTGTGTGTTTCCTTTCGAACTGGATAGCAGGGATAGATTGACTCCGGTTTTGTATACCTGACAAAGGGTCAGCGTAGAGTGTGAATTATTAAGTTTCCAGAGCTAGGACATAAGGGCCAGCCAATTAAGGAAATTTGAGAGATATATATTAGTTTGGCCGAAGCGTATTATCTCTATGTCTATCACACTTCAGGAGCGTGAGTAACTTAGACGCGGCAAGTATTTCTTTATGGTTCCGCGTGTTCCGGTAACATTGCTAGCAAGAAACGGCGATTGGGTTGAACGTGAGACATCATTAGTAAACCCCAGTTCCCGATTTGAAGGAGACCCTGTTTGTGCTTGAAGTGAACATTCTTGTACAAGAACGGCTAGCTTTGCATTAGAGGCTAAGCTAACAAAGGGAGAGAAGCCATTCTCCTTTGTTAACAGCGGAAATCCCGCCTTTGGCTGGAATCCCGTGTGAGTTCAGCTTTCAGGGGTAACCTGAAAGGGTGACCCCTTGTGGTGAAGAATCGCCAGTAATTTACCAACAAACAAAAACATTATCCAATGTGAGGGCAAACGTCTTATCACATCTGTAACAACTGGTTACACTTTATAATATCGAACGAATCTCAACTGATTGGATATCATTATCTCATTCAATTTAACAAGGAAGTTGCATTGCCAAACAAACCTTTTTACCAGGTTAATTTGTTCTAACAAATGAGACATTTTAAAATTGTCAATTTTAACCTTGCTACAGCAAGGTTAATTAAAGTTTAATTCCCAGATAGCCTATGCAGGTATGGTTAATCATGAACGTTGCTAAATCAATTAAATTTGCTTTTGCAAGTTCATTGAAGTCCAACTCCCACATTACTAATCCAGTCTATAAATGGATTAAAATCGTTTTTGCAGTTTCCAATGACTCAAAACCCCCCAAAACTGCAGAAATTGCCAGACACCCTCCAAAATAAACCATCAGGCACAGGCCTCGTAGAGGTTCTCTCCAGTTTATCCCTGAACTATGGCTACCAGCAGAGATTGACATCGGTCCAGTACCGCAGTATTTAAGTGGGACCATTCTAATACTCTCTTCAAACCATCTTATTCTACTGCACTCCACTGGGAACCATTGACATGACTGGCTAGCCTATCTTCAAATAAGCATCTTCCAGAGTGAATAGAAGTAGAATAAACTTTGTAGTTCTGTTCCGGATACCGGACGATGACAGAGGAGAACAACAGTAGAAGACGGGTGGGGACCCCTTTTGGACATTCAGAGCTTTACTAGCATGCCGCAGAAAGTCCCAACACCCTTTCCAAGAAGGCCTGGTTCCGACAGAAATACACAAAGAAGACATTTACATGTAAATAAAGTCAGAATTTCTCACTCCAAACGGGCAGTGGTTTGTGTGCAAAGTAAATGATTACTGTGAGAGTAGTTTCTAAATGTACCAACGTATTATGTCTCTGTCTCTCTCTCTATCTTGCCCTCTCCATCTCTTTTGTTACAAGCTGCCATATTGTGTCAGTCCGCTAGAGACCTGTTTTTAATGTATTAAATGTGTACGTTTATCCTGTGTTACCATTTAGATAGCTAGTAAATAAATTAAACCAATTTGTGTAGTACTGAATGATAATTAAGGCTCAGATTTTTGCAGATGCAGGAGGTTTACGACTGTTCAGAATGATGATATGATTCGAGGTTATGATTATTAAGTTGACTGTTTTTGGATGTAATAGGTAACTGTTTAAAGAACCGCTCTCGTGATGCTCCAAATCCTAATGAGTTAATTGTTGCATGATTAATTTAATCGGGTAATAATTAAACATAGTTAGTTGATTAGATCAATAACAGTCTTCAGATTAATGAAAGTAAAGTCACGACATCACTACTGGCCATATCAATGCGATGGTAGGCTATAGCTATATATTTGGGAGCAGTAACGGCAAGTGGACATTGTCTTTGTAGTGGATATTTTTTCCAGCTCATTTGAAAAGTTTGGATGGGCGTAAAACCCTTCAAAGTCTACGTAATGTTTTTATTTTATTTATTTAGTTTAGTTAATTCTTTACAAAAAAAATTAGGGGGTGGATCAGCTTTAATATTGCGGCAAGATTGCCACTTCCATCAATGTAATTGTCTGCATCATTTCCAATCCCCCATATATTTTTTGGGTATATATATATATATATATATATATATAAGCACCGTTTGAACGTAAACATTTTTTTTTATCAAAATGCGTTTTTTGGCAGAAATGCCTTCTCGAACATGTGAACTTTCATGTGCCTTAATAATAAACGTATATGCCATCTGTCAATAAGAATACAATAGTTAAATTACGAGCCTTGTTGGTTAAGCCATAGAAAAAGTCAGCAACCTTACCACTAGCCATGATTGGCTGAGATAATGAGTGGGCTGGACATGCCGAGAGAGGAGTTCGGATTGGTCTGCCTTATTGAAGGCGTCTGTCTATTTGAGCTCGTCAGTCTGTGTTGGTAATCCTGTCGAACGTGGCTTTTTTAAAATGTATTGTGTAGCGGAGCTGCATAAGTGTTACTCTCCATTTTCTGGAGGATCAAGTTTTGAAATCAGTGGAATTAGAGTATGATAGCTAAAGAGATGGAGAAAACATCTGTCTTCAAACCAAGGGCAACTGTGGTATGGCATTCCTGACAGTGAAACGCATCCTTGATTCATGTTGATGTATACAGATAAGATAGTTTAGCGTTAGCTACATTTTCAGATATTACATGTTTCTAATTTTGACAAAGTGGTTTCATTTCAAGCTAACGTGTACTGCTAGCCAGCTAGCCAGCTAATGTTAGCTGGCTGGCTCCCTAGCTGACGTTATTATTTGTTTCCCAGAGCCGTTTGCTTTTCTAGTTAGAGCCTAATGTTAGGTAGTGTTGGCACTTTGTTTATTGTTGTTTAACTAGCTAACGTTAGCTGGCTGGCTCATTAGCTAATGTTACGTGACGAGTGTACAACACCTGTTGAATTTGGCCGGTGTCAGTAAACATCTGCAAATTGTTTTATTGTTGCCAGCAGAGCTGGTTAGGCTGTTTTCATGTTATTCAGAGGTAAACAAATCATCGGCCTGAGTGTCATGTGCGCTCTGAGAGTGAAACAAGGTAGGTGGGGCTAAAGCTTAAGAGGGTGTGAATGAATGGGTGTAGACAAAGAGCTCTTCACTAGATAGCATAACATTCAAAGGCGATTTTTTTCAAAAGTGAGTTTACAAGTTTATCAACTTTCAAAGCAGAATTACTTTTCTAGTGTTCCTCAAATTCGTTGTATGATATACCATTTTGCAGCTCTGAGTCTCTACTTTTATTCAATGTAAAAAAAAATTTTTTTCACATTTTGCTACATAAGACCGAACCCAGGTGGTGAGTCACATGTAAAGAAAATAATATACAGCATGTACAAGAACAATATCAATAACCATATCAGTGATAGATGAGTTAGTTATTTGCATACAATCAGGGGTAAAGTGGCTGAGCAGCAGGATAAAAAAAATTGTTGCAGCAACGTATGGTGTTAGGAGAGCGTAATTTGAATAAAGGCATTGCAGATAGTGCTGATGACTGTTAACAGTGAGCTTTAACTTGCAATGAAAGCAACTTTCTGACAAAATTAGAAACGTATAATATCTGAAGCTTTAGCTAAACTCTTATCCGTATACATGCATGAACACTTCATGGCAGACTGCAACCCCTTTCATTAAATAAGATGTCCTGTGTCATTTCCGTTTTGTTTGTACAGCTTGCTTGGCCTGTTGTGTCAAGTCACTAGTTCACACTGACCATGTGCAATGCCATAAGAATCATCAGATCTTTCTCCCTTTCTGTCACGGATGCCATGTTTGCCCTTAGTTTGAAGATGTGATCCGGAGACAGGTGTTTTATACAACAGCCTTCTGTGTTCTCTTTTCAACTCCCTCTGCATTTGCAATCAAACGGCAGTATTCTATTCATCTCCTTAACTACTTAGGGAGCAGACACTACCCGGTGAAATGTGAGGCGCCAAATTCAAAATCCAAATGTTGAATTATTAAACATTCATAAATATACAATTGTTGCATAGTCATCAAAAGCTCTGATTCTTGGCAATATCACAGCGTTGTCAGATTTCAAAAAGGCTTTACAGCGAAAGCACAACATTTGATTGTTTGAGGGTAGCACCTCTAATATTTATGCATTAGCATAAATCCATAACCCAACACGGGTCTCACAAAATGCATAAAATCGCAATTATAAAATCGCAACAAAGACAATCCATGCTTCTTTGGTTAGAAAAAGTCATTTATTATATCCATAAATCTCCATTTGGTTGGTGCGTTATGATCATAAAATCCACTGTTGAGTCGCCCACTGAACCGTGAAGAGAACACGTTCAAATTATACCTATACACTTTCTACAAACAAATCAAACATCATTTTTAACGTATCCTTAGGTGTCCTTTTGGGTATATTTGCTGTAATATTTAAACCGGACGATAACGTGAACGATAGGAAAGGAAAATAAAGTGGTGCGCGTTCACATTCTCACGTGCGTCAAACCTTGTTTACAAAAGTGGTCGCCTGACAATTTCCTCTCCCTATCTGTTCTGGTCACTGCTAGAATTCCCAGTCTTTGACTGTTGACTGCTGACATCTAGTGGAAGCCATAGGTACTGCAGTCTCAGTCCTACATAAGATTGTATGCAATGGGCACAATGGAGAAGATGGGCATTTACAAAAAAAACTGCAAATCCGGATGGATTTTCCTCTGGTTTTTGCCTGCTTTATCACTTCTGTTATACTCACATACATTATTTTAACACTCTTAGAAACTTCAGAGTGTTTCCTATCCAATAGTACTAATTATGTGCATATCCTATTTTCTGGGCCTGAGTGGCATGCATTTTACTTTGGGCACGCCAGACTCTCCAAAACCGTCACCTCGGGAGCCGCTCCCTAACAAGTTAACATACTCTGCATCTAAATCATCAAATCAAATCAAATTGTATTGGTCACATACACATGTTTAGCAGATGTAATTATGGGTGTAGCAAAATGCTTGTGCTTCTAGTTCCGACAGTGCAGCAATATCTAACAAGTAATATCTAACAATTTCACAACAAATACCTTATATCAAATCAAATTGTATTAGTCACATGCGCTGAAATCAACAGGTGTAGACCTTACAGTGAAATGCTTCCTTACAAGCCCCTAACCAAAAATACAAATAAGAATAAGAAATAAGTTACAAGTAGTACTTACGGAGTGGTGGGGCGCTAGCACCAAATTCAAAATCCAGAAGTTGAATTATTAAACATTCATCCATATACAAGTGTTGCATAGTCATCAAAAGTTCTGATTCTTGGCAATATCACAGCATTGTCAGATTTCAAAAAGGCTTTACGGCGAAAGCACAACATTTGATTGTTTGAGGGTAGAACCTCTAATATTTATGCATTAGCATAAATCCATAACCCAACACGGGTCTCACAAAACGCATAAAATCGCTAATATAAAATCGCTTACCTTTGATGAACTTCTGCTGAGGGCTTCCCAAGTGTCCAACAAAGACAATCCATGCTTCTTTTGTTAGAAAAAGTAATTTATTATATCCATAAATCTCCTGTAGTCCACATCATCTCCTTTGTCTTGATCAGGTAAAGGGAGATGTTGTTGGCCTGGCACCACACGGACAGGTATCTGACCTCCTCCCTATAGGCTGTCTCGTTGTTGTCGGTGATCAGGCCTACCACTGTTGTGTCATCGGCAAACGTAATGATGGTGTTGGAGTCGTGCCTGGCCGTGCAGTCATGAGTGAACAGGGAGTACAGGAGGGGACTGAGAATGCACCCATGAGTGGCCCCTGTGTTGAGGATCAGCGTGGCGGATGTGTTGTTACCTAACCTTACCTCTCCTCTCCCTTACCTGGGCTCGAACCAGGGACTCTCTGCACACATCAACAACAGCCACCCTCGAAGCAGCGTTACCCATCGCTCCACAAAAGCTGCGGCCCGTGCAGAGCAAGGGGAACAACTACTTCAAGGTCTTAGAGTGGGTGACATCACCGATTGAAACGCTATTAGCGCTAACTAGCTAGCCATTTCACACCGGTTACACCCGACTTGAAAAAAACCTGAAATATACACAGTGAGATACTTTGCGAAATAGACTGGCATGCCTCTCCATAGGACAACAATAGGGGGAGCTCAGCGTTCCAAGGGCAAAAAGTATTTTGGGTATAGCATTTGATGACATCTGAGCTAGCTGCCCAGGCTTACATAATTAGAAAGAGGAGATTCTCATGATTAAATGGCGTCCGACTTGAAAAAAATAAAAATATACACATTGTGAGATATTTGGCGAAATAGACAGACATGCCTATATTTCCCCAATAGGAAACAATGGGAAGCCCGCAGAGTTCCAATATTATTTTTGTTGTTTACATTTTAACTTGAAAACTACGTGAGCAGGTCTAATTGCCAATAATAGCGAAGCAGGCATTGTGACGTTGAACAATAAGCTGGGAATAGAACGTTCGGAAGGCGCGTTGGTGCCACGGTCTCAATAGAACTAATAGTAGCTGGCAGGGCCTGTTTTTTCACAATTACTTCAAAACGACGGCAAGCAGCTGGGAAAAATGGTCATATTATGAAACTGGGCTCAACGGCAGATGCAATTAACTAGTTTTTATCAGAAAAGAACGTTGATAAAAATTTCATATGTCTAGCCTACTATCTACATGGATTTCAGAGCACTCTCATCTGAGTGTACAAAAGCGCAGAATACCAGAGCACAGTAGCCTAATAAACAAATAACCACATTTCGTTAATAAAATAAAGATAAAAAATACTGCAGATGTTGATTTCGTTATGGATCCATAACAAATTACTACGGGAATAAATAGCACTGATTTACAGAAATATTAGAACAAAGTTGTCTAATGAAGGCAAACAATTTAGAATCCTCCAATCCTGTAGCCTACTCCTGACAATCACGTTGTAGAGCGCCATATTTTCCATTCCATCCTAACGGAACCCCTAGGGTTTCGTTTTTCGTTTTTCTCTGAATGGAAACACCATAATATTAATCTAATTAATTAAGCCAAATTTCTTAAAATCAATCCCATATACTATGTTATTACAAAAAAGGTTTTAAATTCTCTGGTAATGCCAATATGGAATACTATCAAATGCTTCTCAAAGATGCTCTCTGGTGGTCAAACTAGCAATAAGTTGCAGTAAAAGAAGAAATGGCTGAGAATGAAATGCCACAGAATGCTGCAGCAGCACGCAGGGTGTGCCACACTATGACTCAACTTTTAAAGGAGGAACAACTGTATATCAGTGTGAATGCTATTAAGTGTTCAAAAACATGTTCAACAACTAGGTTATAATGGACTCACATTTGAATTGTAGTTGATGACAACACAGTAGAAAATACTGTAAATACACAACTTGAAGCAACCATATATTTAGCCACAAACACCTTCTGATTGGCCAGTGAGGGGTTAAGCCTCGACACACCTTCAACTTGTTTATTCATAAAAACCCAGCCCTATCTCACCAACGCCAGCTACTGTGCCCATAATTATGGTTGTGAAAATAGCTGAAGTATTTCTGACACACCCCCAAACCTACAATGCTACCGCCAGCGCTTAGATTTACCATTGCTTTAGGTTTGTTAAAATAGAGCCCCTACAGTATGAGGACGAGGGAAGGTATCCCATGGATTCTTGCTGAATCTGCTAGCCAAGGCATTGTGAATTGCAATGGCTCTATCAAAGATAAGTAATTTTGAAGTATTGTTGAAGACACTTGAGTCATTCTGTCTCCCTGCCTTTATCACTGCTACAAGAGGAAGAGGAAGAGGAAGGGAGGAGAAGATGGGAAGAGAAGAGGGGATGGGAGGATGGGAGGTGGAGAAGTGATGGAGAGGAAGTTTCATGGCTGAATAGACTGATGTTCCGGTGTTCGTACACAAACACACACACGATGGCACATGTTCAAGTGGTGTCTTGAGCACACAGCCACTTAACTACTTAGGGAGCAGTGGGGCGCTAGCTCCCCACTCCCGACACTACCCGGTGAAATGTGAGGCGCCAAATTCAAAATCCAAAAGCCTTTTTGAAATCTGACAACGCTGTGATATTGCCAAGAAGCAGAGCTTTTGATGACTATGCAACACTTGTATATTGATGAATGTTTAATAATTAAACTTTGGGATTTTGAATTTGGCGCCTTGCATTTCACCGGGTAGTGTCGGGAGTGGGGCACTAGCTAAAGCATGTAGCTGCAACTCAACCAGTATTCAATTAAACCCCAGCTTGACTCTCCACTGTCTTTCTTCCTACCAGTGAAGAGGAAACACACACACACCATCAGTGTGAGGCCTGTGTGGAGGCTGAATGACCTAAACCCTGCCTGATGCCTCTAATTACCATGAAATTACCATGAGAGCTGTTCAGTTTGAGATTGGTGTTTGTGCGTGTTCGTTTGGTGTGTGGTTGTGTGTGTATGTGCGCGCTTGCGTGTATCTGTCTGTGTGTGTGTGAGACCAAACCCAGAGCGATGGTAGACAGACAGTAATACACAATTCCACACTGTGTCAGTCTGTATCATTAGGGTCTGTACAGATCAGAAAAGTAGAACCTTAGAGGCCCAATAACCCAGAGACAGAACCATCATTGATTGTCATCACCACCGTTACCCAGACACAGAGGCTCCTTCTCTTCCCTGTGAAGTGCAGTACTTTTGACCAGGGCCCATCGAGATTATTATTACCATTATTAAAAATGAAAAGAATATGGCACCACAACAACCTGCCAAGAGAAGACCACCTACCAAAACTGCAAAGTTCCACAGCGGAGATTGGAGTATCTGTCCATAGGACCACTTTAAGCTGTACAGTCCACAGAGCTGGGCTTTATGGAAGAGTGGACAGAAAAAAGCCATTGCTTAAAGAAAAAAAGAAGCAAACACGTTTCGTGTTCGCCGAAAGGCATGTGGGAGACTCCCCAAACATATGGAACATATGGGTTGAATACTTCCGCAAGAAACTATATATATATATATACACTACCGTTCAAAAGTTTGGGGTCACTTAGAAATAACCTTGTTTTCGAAAGAAAAGCACATTTTTGTACATTAAAATAATATTAAATTTATCAGAAATACAGTGTTGACATTGTTAATGTTGTAAATGACTATTACAGCTGGAAACGGCTGATTTTTTTTATAGAATATCTAGGTGTACAGAGGCCCATTAGCAGCAATCATCACTCCTGTGTTCCAATGACAAGTTGTGTTAGCTAATCCAAGTTTATAATTTTAAAAGGCTAGTTGATCATTAAAAAACCCTTTTACAATTATGTTAGCACAGCTGAAAATTGTTTTCCTGATTAAAGAAGCAATAAAACTGGTCTTCTTTAGACTAGTTGAGTATCTGGAGCATCAGCATTTGTGGGTTCGATTACAGGTTCAAAATGGCCAGAAATAAAGACCTTTCTTCTGAAACTTGTCAGTCTATTCTTGTTCTGAGAAATGAAGGCTATTCCATGCGAGAAATTGCCAAGAAACTTTAGATCTCGTACAAAGCTGTGTACTACTCCCTTCACAGAACAGTGCAAACTGGCTCTAACCAGAATAGAAAGAGGAGTTGGCGTCCCCAGTGCACAACTGAGCAAGAGGACAAGTACATAAGAGTGTTTAGTTTGAGAAATAGACGCCTCACAAGTCCTCAACTGGCAGCTTCATTATGCTTTCATATGTGTGTTACAAATATCTCTAACGGTCGCCCCAGCGGGAGATTTGTTATGCACGTGATGTTGGAATGCACTCACCATTCCAAAATGTGAGTGTTACGCAACAGGACATTTAATCCGCGCTGCCCACAAACCAAGGCACGTTGCCTGTTTTTATTTGTAGGCTGTTTCAACTTCTCAATTTCAAATTATTTTCTTACAAGATTTGTTTTGTTTTATATCTATATATATATATATATATATATATATATATATTAATTTTTTTAACAGTTTGAATTGAAGTGTGTTCCGCCTCCTCATTAATTCACATAAAAGTAGGCCTTTTTACTTTTGCGGACAATTCATTTTGGGGGAATTTCCGAGCCAGACAAAATTCCCAAATTGTTTGTGCAGTTCAAGTCTGCAGACATTTGCGCATCTTCCGTTAGAACAGGATCTGCACACGTGTTCACATTTTCCGTCTGGTGCCCGCATCGCAGTCATTGTTGTTTTCATTGCCAATAATAACTTTGGAAATGTGTGCGTTTCTATCAAAGTAAGTGCTTTATTACGTTACTATAGTTTCTGTATGTCGTGTTATGTCGTTTCTACTGTAGCTCACTGTATGTATGGAGCATCATATACTTGTGTATATTCCTTATAACCGCGGACATGCGAGGTAACGTTACTCATTTCATAACCTTTATGGTGTTATATTCAATCGTGCTTATGTAGCTAGCTACATTCTTCTAAGGCACTGCATCTCAGTGCTAGAGGCGTTACTACAGACACCCTGGTTTGAATCAAGGCTGTATCACAACCGGATGTGATTGGGAGTCCCATAGGGCGACACACAATTGGCCTAGCGTCGTCCGAGTTTGGCCGGTGAAGGCCGTCAGTGTACATTAAAATTTGTTCTCAAATGACTTGCCTAGTTAAATAAATACAAATTATGACTATGGTTTGTTTTCACTCCTATTTAGCATAGCTCTGTTCTTCCCTGCCCTGTCCCCTTGTGGAGCTCAACAGTTACTGTTTCTTACTGTTATAACAAAAATGTGTGATTTTAACAATGCAATATATTATTTTTATAGCAGTGTTTATTGTGTTATTTATTTGTAATATTGTTTTATTGTTATATCCTGATATATTATTCTAATTACTAATAATTCCTCTTTATCCTGTACTTTCAGAAACCACACACACAAACAGTATTTGCCAGTATCATAACTGGAACTGGAGCTGGACATCTTTCGAGCTGAAGATTGAGGCCAGCTTTGTATGCTAGCGTACACTCCTTAACAGTTTTACCGGATGAAAACACAGCAAGAAACACAGGCCAATATGTAATAGTCGTCTATTTTTTTGCAGTATTGGTGGTGGTTGGTTGAACAACAACAAAACTTGTTTTACTAGAGAGGGGAAAAAACTGAATATGCATAACCCATATTTCATATTCATGTAGTGACTGAACAACAATTGTATTTCCACCCCCCACCTCTAAAGGCATAGTATCATAGCAAGTCACCTGTCAAGTTACCTGTCAGGTCAGTCAGTCAGTAATTGCTGCAGATGTGCTCAACAGTGCTTGAGCAAATGATACTCCCCAAAGCATGGTGAAATACAGTGGGGAAAAAAAGTATTTAGTCAGCCACCAATTGTGCAAGTTCTCTCACTTAAAAAGACGAGAGAGGCCTGTAATTTTCATCATAGGTACACTTCAACTATGACAGACAAAATGAAGAAAAAAATTCCAGAAAATCACATTGTAGGATTTTTAATGAATTTATTTGCAAATTATGGTGGAAAATAAGTATTTGGTCA
>QNTS01000856.1:167491-208651 GCA_003317085.1 Hucho hucho
TGACCAAATACTTATTTTCCACCATAATTTGCAAATAAATTAATTAAAAATCCTACAATGTGATTTTCTGGATTTTTTTTCCTCATTTTGTCTGTCATAGTTGAAGTGTACCTATGATGAAAATTACAGGCCTCTCTCATCTTTTTAAGTGAGAGAACTTGCACAATTGGTGGCTGACTAAATACTTTTTTTCCCCACTGTACATAGAGGTGTATCACAAGCTAAACACATGTATTTTGTCAACTTCCTCTGCTTCCTTCTCCTGGTGCCAGACAGGCAGACTTTGCAGTGCCTCCGTGTGTGACTACCTTGAGCAGCAGTTTGAGGGACTTTGCAGGGAAAATGCCGTGCAGTGAGGCGTATGGGATTGTCTGCAGCAGGACGACCCCAAGTGGAAGGGCGCAGATTGGTGTGGTGCTCCTCCAGCAGCTCTCTCATTAGGTTTTCTCTGTACTTTTGGTAGGTAATTACTTTACCTATGAGGGAGTGGGGAGGATGAGGGAAGGGAGATGATGATGAAGCAGTGGGTAGGTGGGTGAGATATTGTCACTATAATAGCATAATGGAGCTGTATGTGATTTGTATGTGAACTGTATGTCCAATTACAAAAAATACCTTCTTCAGTAATCATCTCACCTGTTAGTTGACGGTTAACTATGTGGCCATTGAGGGCAGCAGTGTCGATCAGAGGGGAAAATATATTCTTATACCACTTGATAGTTTTCCGAGCGCATTCCACAAAGTTGTTTATCATGTCCGCCTTATCCACTGCCCCCATTTTGAGGTTATAGTCAAGCACACAGTCTGGTTTGATCTTTCTCTTCCCTGTGGCCGACATGGTTGCTGTATGGACAGTGAAGAGGACATGGACGTTTCGCTTGTCATGCCACTTTACTGCCAGATGTTGATCGTTCTATTTGAACTCCACTTCCCCTCTCTGCATCTTCCTGCCTCAGAATGCCGGCATCCCCTTCCTGTTCACCCTGACTGTGCCACAAGCCCCTGTGCTGTTGGAGAGCAGATGCTCGAAGAGTGTGGGACTGCTTTACCAGTTGTCCACAAACAAAGTGTGTCCCTTGCCGAGATGAGGAGCCAGCATGGTCATCACCACGGACCCGGACACCCCAAGCCCCTCATAATGTTGGATGTAAGTGGTTTTCCCTGTGTAAAACTATAATGTCATGGACAAGTTCTGTGTTCACGTCGCACATGACAAAGAACTTGACCCCAAACCTGTGCCTTTTGGAGGGAATATATTGACAGAACGTCAGCCTACCTTTCCATAACATCAGGGACTCATCAATGCATAGGTCCTTGTATGGCACAAAGACCCAACCAAATGCTGATGTCAGGCTGGTAAGAACATTTCTTATTTTGTATAACGGGTCATTTAGGTTGGCAGTAGCATTGTTGATGAAATCCAGGCATCGCAGCAGAACTAGAAAGTTGTCTTGGGAAAAGAGGGTGGCAAAGAAGGGAGTTGCAAACATTGGATCTGTTCTCCAGTATTCTCTTAGGGATTCTTCTTTACTATTCACTTGAGAATGTGATAGTCCTGTGTGTAGCTGTGTGGAGAGTCAGGCGCAGGACAGCAGAATAGAGTAATCAAAGTAATTTACTCAAAATACACAATAAATAGCGGAAACACACAAGCTTACAAAAACGGACTGAGTAACAACAAAACAATCAATCACAAAGACATGGGGGGGACAGAGGTTTAAATAAGGAACATGTAATTAGTGATTGGAAACCAGGTGTGTATAATGAAGAAAAAACATAGAAAATGAGAAGTAGATCGGCGGTAGCTCGAAAACCGGCAACGTTGACCGCCGAAAGCCGCCCGAAGGAGAGGGACCAACTTCGGCTGAAGTTGTGACAGTACCCCCCCCCCCCCCTTGACACGCAGCTCCAGCAGCACGCCGACACCGGCCTCGGGGACAAACCGGAGGACAAGGAGCAGGGCGATCCGGGTAGAGACGGTGAAACTCCAGCAGTAACGAAGGGTCCAGGATGTCCTCCACCCAACATCTCTCCTCCAGGCAGTACCCCTCCCACTCCACGAGGTACTGGAGGCCCCTCGCCCGGCGCCTTGAGTCCATGATGGCTCGGACAGCATACGCTGGGTATGGCGGTCGGCGCTCACTGCGGTGGCGGTCGGCGCTTGCCTTCTGCCGCCTCACGGCTCATTGTAGGTGCACATGGGAGGGCTCCCAGGTCTCCTCCGAGTGCCTAAACCATTCATCCACCGCAGGAGCCTCGATCTGGCTCTGATGCCACGGTGCCAGAACCAGCTGGTGCCCTAGTATGCACTGGAAGGGGGAGAGGTTAGTAGAGGAGTGGCGGAGTGAGTTCTGGGCCTTCTCTGCCCACGGGGTGAACCTCGCCCACTCCCCCAGCCGGTCCTGGCAATAGGACCGCAGAAACCTACCCACATCTTGGTTGACTCTTTCCACCTGCCCGTTACTCTCGGGGTGAAAACCTGAGGTAAGGCTGACCGAGACCCCCAGACATTCCATAAACGCCCTCCAAACCCTGGACGTGAACTGGGGACCCAGATCAGAAACTATGTCCTCAGGCACCCCGTAGTGCCGGAAGACGTGGGTGAACAAGTCCTCCGCAGTCTGTAGGGCCGTAGGGAGACCGGGCAAAGGAAGGAGGCGGCAGGACATAGAAAACCAATCCACAACGACAAGGATCGTGGTGTTTCCCTGTGACGGTGGAAGATCCGTCAGGAAATCCACAGACAGGTGTGACCATGGCTGTTGGGGAACGGGTATGGGTTGTAATTTCCCTCTGGGCAGGTGCCTAGGCGCCTTGCACTGGGCACACACCGAGCAGGAGGAAACATAAACCCTCACGTCCTTAGCTAAGGTGGGACACCAGTACTTCCCACTAAGGCAGCGCACTGTCCGACCGATGCCAGGATGACCAGAGGAGGGTGACGTGTGGGCCCAATAGATCAGATGGTCGCGGACAGCAGACGGAACGTACAGACATCCAGCTGGACACTGAATGGGAGTGGGCTCTGTACGTAACGCCTGCTCTATGTCCGCGTTCAGCTCCCACACCACCGGTGCCACCAGGCAAGAGGCCGGAAGTATGGGAGTGGAATCTATGGCCCGCTCCTCTGCGTCATACATCCGGGACAATGCGTCTGCCTTAGTGTTCTGGGAACCTGGTCTGTAAGATAGGGTGAAAACAAAACGGGTGAAAAACATGGCCCACCTTGCCTGCCGAGGGATCAGTCTCCTCACTGCCCGGATGTACTCCAGATTACGGTGGTCAGTCCAGATGAGAAAAGGGTGTTTAGCCCCCTCAAGCCAGTGTCTCCACGCCTTCAGAGCCTTTACGACAGCCAACAACTCCCGGTCCCCCACATCATAGTTTCGCTCCGCCGAGCTGAGCTTCTTCGAAAAGAAGGCACAGGGGCGGAGTTTTGGTGGCATACCCAAGCGCTGAGACAGCACAGCTCCTATCCCAGCCTCGGACGCGTCCACCTCAACTATGAATGCCAAAGAGGGATCTGGATGAGCCAGCACGGGAGCCGAGGTAAACAGAGCCTTCAGATATCTAAAAGACCTGTCTGCCTCAGCTGACCACTGCAGTCGCACCGGTCCCTCCTTCAGCAGTGAAGTAATAGGAGCCGCTACCTGACCAAAGCCCCGGATAAACCTCCGGTAGTAGTTGGCAAACCCTAAGAACCACTGCACTTCCTTTACCGTGGTGGGAGTCGGCCAATTACGCACGGCTGAAATGTGGTCATTCTCCATCTCCACCCCTGACGTGGAAATGCGGTACCCTAGGAAAGAGACGGACTGCTGGAAGAACAGACATTTCTCAGCTTTGACGTACAGGACATGCTCCAACAGTCTGCCCAGCACCTTGCGCACCAGGGACATATGCTCGGCGCGTGTAGCGGAGTATATCAGAATCTCGTCGATATACACCACTACACCCTGCCCGTGCAGGTCCCGGAAAATCTTGTCTACAAATGCCTGGAAGACGGATGGAGCATTCATCAACCCGTACAGCATGACGAGGTACTCATAGTGCCCTGAGGTGGTACTAAATGCTGTCTTCCACTCGTCCCCTTACTGGATACGCACCAGATTGTAGGCACTCCTGAGATCCAATTTGGTGAAGAAGCGCACCCCGTGCATTGACTCGATCGCACTGGCTATGAGAGGCAGCGGGTAGCTGTACCTCACAGTGATCTGATTGATACCTCGATAGTCAATACACAGGCGCAGACCTCCATCCTTCTTCTTCACAAAAAAGACACTCGAGGAGGCAGGTGAAGTGGAGGGCCCTATGTATCCCTGTCCCAGAGATTCTGAGATTTATCGCACAATCCTCCCGTCGATGGGGTGGTAATTGAGGCGAGACCTAAATCGGCATATTCTGAAAGGATGTGCACGGTGGAGACCTGGTCTGGACTCTCCACCGTAGTTGCACCGATGGAAACACGTACACACCTCCCCGAGCACTTTCGTGACCATCCCTTTAGAGCCCTCTGTTACCACGAAATAGTGGGGTCATGATAGGCCAACCAGGGTAGACCCAGCACCACGGGAAACGCAGGAGAATCAATGAGGTAGAGACTAATCTTCTCCTCATGACCCCCCTGCATCACCATACTCAGTGGAGCTGTAACCTCCCTAATCAGCCCCGACCCTAATGGTCGACTATCTAGGGCGTGTACAGGGAAGGGCATATCAACAGACACAATAGGAATCCCTAAACCACGTGCAAATGAACAGTCAATAAAGTTCCCAGCTGCGCCTGAATCGACGGGCGCCTTATGCTGGGAATGCGGGGAAAACTCAGGAAAATCTATTAACAAAAACTTGTGAGCAACAGGGTGCTCTGGGCGAGTCTGGTGCCTACTCACCTGGGATGACACGATAGTGCCCTGCCTGCTGCCTCGACTCCCTGAGGGACCCCCCCAGCACCGACCAGCAGTGTGCCCTCTGCGGCCACATAAGGTGCAGGGAGTGGTCCCTCCTCCGGCCCCCCTAAGCGCAGTCCCTCCTAGCTCCATAGGTGTAGGATCCGAGGTGTTGGGGGATGGAACTAACAGGCCCTGATCCGGATGTCCACGGGTGGCCAGCAGGGTATCCAGCCTGATGGACATGTCCACCAGCTGGTCGAAGGATAAGGTGGTGTCCCTGCAGGCCAGCTCCCGTCGGACGTCCTCGCGCAGACTGCACCATGTAATGGTCGATCAGGGCTCTGTCATTCCATCCTGCTCCGGCGGCCAGGGTGCGGAACTCCGGCGGCCAGGTTGCGGAACTCAGTGAAAAGTCCTGTGCGCTCCTCGTCCCCTGCCTGAGGTGGAACAGGCGTTCACCCGCCGCTCTACCCTCAGGTGGATGGTCAAACACTGTCCTAAAGCGGCGGGTGAACTCCTCGTAGTGGTCCAACGCCGCTCCGTCCTCCCCCCGTACGGCGTTGGCCCACTCCAGGGCTTTCCCAGATAAGTAGGAGACGGGGGCGGACACGCTCTCGCGTCCTGAGGGAGCCGGGTGAACGGTCGCCAGGTAGAGCTCTAGCTGGAGAAGGAACCCTTGGCACCCGGCAGCCGTTCCATCATACGCCCTCGGGAGCGCGAGCCGAATTCCACTAGGACCAGGTGAAGGAAGGGTGGACATCTGTGTAGGTTGTGGATTGGGAGGTTGGGATGAAGGTGTAGGCGTTGAAAAACCTCCTCTCTCCCATCGTTCCATACTTTTCAGCACGTGATCCATGGCGGTGCCAAGAATCCGTAACATGATCGCGTGCTGCTGTAGACGCTCCTCGACTGGAGGAGGTTGGTGCGCTCCTGCTGACTCCATTTCGGACGATTGATTCTGTGATAGTCCTGTGTGTAGCTTTGTGGAGAGTCAGGCGCAAGACAGCAGAATAGAGTAATCAAAGTAGTTTACTCAAAATACACAATAAAAACGGACTGAGTAACAACAAAACAATCAATCACAAAGACATGGGGGGGGACAGAGGTTTAAATAAGGAACATGTAATTAGTGATTGGAAACCAGGTGTGTATAATGAAGAAAAAAAACATAGAAAATGAAAAGTAGATCGGTGGTAGGCAACGTCGACCGCTGAAAGCCGCCCGAACAAGGAGAGTGACCAACTTCGGCTGAAGTTGTGACAGAGAAATATTGTCACCAGGAAGGTATACATTTCAATAATTGTGGTTGTCAACCATTTTGCGAGTTTCCCACTCACTCCTGGCTCTCTCTTCTCCTGTAGCTCTAAGGCATAGCGATTGGTCTCCTCTACTATGTCTCCCACCAGCTCCTCTCTCAGAAACAACTTGAAGCACTCTGCCTCAGATGGAATTGGCAGGGGCTTTGCGCTCCAGACTGGGACACATCAAAGCAAACAGCAGGGCCAGGAGGGATGAAATGGCTTGCGGCCTTCCAGCTACCACAAAACTCCTGTACTTCATCCACTGTCGGTCTGACTCAATCACCACCAGCATCTTCAAAAGGACCAAGGGGTCCTCAGATTCAGGTTTCTCAATGGCTACAAGGTTGGGGGTTAGCTCCTCACTATCATTGTCACTGTCAGAATCTGATTCCTGACATTCATACTCAGACTCATTGTCAGAATTGATAAAAATCTCCCATATTTTCGCATTTGTGAGTTGTCTCCTTTTGGAAGTCATTGCTAATGCTACAGCTTAAATCACTAGCTACATTCATAAACAACAACACTGAATGGCTCAGAGTGGGAAAGAGAGGTTATGTGATTGATTGCCGGCACACACCACTTATATCAATAAATCACCATCAGAAAATGTTTTGTGTGGTAATTATTTATATATTTACTGTTGTATTCACGTTTTCAAGTACTGGTGACAAAACATGCATTCCGATTGTTGCATAGATTGTAATGAACACATATTATGTGTGTAAAATACTTTTTTGAAGTTTGTACTGATTACGCTGAGCTAATTCCAGCTATGTGTGGAGCCATGTTTGTTGACATACAATGCATTCTGGGTTTTACGTGAACGTCTGTCAGACCAAAGATGTTATAACAAAATGAGGTGAGTAAGAGTTCACTCATATTTAGAGGACTTCCTGAAGTGAATGGTGGGATGTGAACAATGATAGACGACACACCCCCTTCAACATGCATACTATAAACAGATCAAACTCATCTTGTCTCCTTTCGTTATCTTTGGTTTCTGTGAAAAAACAAGCATGGCGGAGCGCAGAAACTACCTATCGTCGGATTACTTTCGAATTCTAGAAAGTGTTTTACTCAATTATTTCGATCACTGGCGAGCTCACCCATGATGTGATTAATTACAAATAGTAATTGCTATTAGCTAATTCATATTGTAGTTTCTGTCAGCCGAGAGTTATAAAAATGTGACCGCTTGTGTTACGTCAGTCTTTCCTCAGTTAGCACTAGGACAAATGTAGCCTACATTTTTCCGGTTTGGATTATTGTGTTATGCTGTAGCTACTTCTGTGAATGTCTGAACATTGCATCCAAAAATAAACTGCTCACATTCTGGAGATAACTTTGTAAGGACTGTTTGTGCAAAATGTTTCGGAAAAAACTGTGTGGCCAAGCACAAATGCTGATTGTTGCATCAATCGAAACTGTCCATTCTAAATAAGAGTTCTAATCAAGCGCTCTAATCGTATGCTACCGGGACCACTGTAGAAGGATCACACCCGTGTGTTGGTATGTGTGAAAGGTTAAATAGTTTTATTTTTATTGGCCAGTCTGAGATATGGCTTTTTCTTTGCAACTCTGCCTAGAAGGCCAACATCCCTGACTCTCCTCTTCACTGTTGATGTTAAGACTGGTGTATTGCGGATACTATTTAATGAAGCTGCCAGTTGAGGAATTGTGAGGCGTCTGTTTCTCAAACTAGACACTCTAATGTACTTGTCCTCTTGCTCAGTTGTGCACCAGGGGACTCCCACTCCTCTTGCTATTCTGGTTAGAGCCAGTTTGCACTGTTCTGTGAATGGAGTAGTACACCGCGTTGTATGAGATCTTAAGTTTCTTGGCAATTTCTCGCATGGAATAGCCTTCATTTCTCAGAACAAGAATAGACTGATGAGTTTCAGAAGAAAAGTCTTTGTTTCTGGCCATTTTGAACCTGTAATCTAACCTACAAATGCTGATGCTCCAGATACTCAACTAGTCTAAAGAAGGCCATTTTTATTTCTTCTTTAATCAGCACAACAGTTTTCAGCTGTGCTAAGATAATTGCAAAAGGGTTTTCTAATGATCAATTAGCCTTTTAAAATGATAAACTTGGATTAGCTAACACAGTGTGCCATTGGAAATCAGGAGTGATGGTTGCTGATAATGGGCCTCTGTACACCCAGCCTCTGTACGCCTGTACGCTATGTAGTAATTCCATAAAAAAATCTGCCGTTTTGAGCTACAATAGTCATTTACAACATTAACAATGTCAACACTGTATTTCTGATCAATTTGATGTTATTTTAATGGACAATAAATGTGCTTTTCTTAAAAAAACAAGGATATTTCTAAGTGACCCCAAACTTTTGAACGGTAGTGTATATATGTAAAATGTCTTACAGAGCCTTTCCATAAGTCCACTCAAGTTTCAACTGTCTTCTGACTGTGATTTTAGCGATGTTGATTGTCGATCGCTCATCATTTTCAACCATCAGTGATTCTGTCTTACCGAGTCCACCAAATGCATTGTTTTAAGTACTCTAAAAGCAGATTTGCCCCAACAAAAAAATGCATCAACTCTGGATTATTCACCATGGCAACCAACAAAATGTATTTCTTAGTTAGGTTGGCTTGTTTGCAGAATTCACAGCCTGCTACGCTTGTGAAAAACAAAATGCCTCCAGCAGAATATCTAAAGGGCTTTTATATAATTAAAATTCAGGGTTAATGATAATAATAATAATCGTTGGATAACAAATCACTATCACAATATTAAAAACGTTTAAATGCGTTCATGAATTAAATCGCTTTAGCCGACATGTGGTTCATCTGATTATTATTAAATATTATCAGAAATTATTAAATATTAAAGCATTAGACCTCTCACTTAAGGCGTCAGTCATACAAAAGTTAGACTTAAATCCAAACTGGTTGGAGATTATAAAAGTACATAGCCATAAAGGCTAGATCATTTTGAAAGCTGTTCAAACATTCATAGATGACCAGCAGTGTCAAATAATAAAAACAGTGGTTATAGAGGGTGCAACCGGTCAGCACCTTAGGAGTAAATGCCAGTTGACTTTTCATAGCCGATCATTCAGAGGTCAAGACAGCAAGTGCGTGTGTGTGTGAGAGAGAGTGAGAGAGAGGATCGAAAGACACAGTAACGCGTGGAATATAGCAATAAGAATGTCAGTTTAATATGCAGTGCATATCACCTCCTATTACCCTTCTCAGAGTTTTAAGAATTGTGTGTGTTCAATTATTTGTGATATTGTGGCATTTAAAGCATATTGAAGCAATAGCCTACCTGCGTGTGGTGAACTATTTCAGCACCGTTTCGCGCTGCTCTGAGACAAGCATGGGGACTGGTCTTGATAAATCAATGACATTTTTATTTAATGACAACAATAGGTGACACTTAAATAACGTGCCATAGAATTCTGCGGCAGCCCGCAAGGTGTGCTGCAGTACGATGCAACTTTTACAGGAAGAATCACTGTACACACTAAGAAAGTGTTACATTTAACACTCTGGGTGTTAAAATTCTGATCTCAGATTTGCTGTGTGTCATCTGGTGTTCTGGTTGGAGTGGTGATTGGTACAGAATGTGATGTGTTTGCCAGGTTTAGGCCGTTTGATATTTAGATATACAAAATGTTAATTTTCTCATTGAAAAATGTTGGTTGTTAGATTGAGGGTTACACAGTAAATTAATAGTTGACATTGTCATTGTATTATAAAAAATTGAATCCTGATTGTTGAAATGCTTCCAACTAAACTTTTTAGTGCTACTAAATAACACTAAATAATGTGTTGTAAAAAAAAGAAAAAGAAATAGCAGGTACCTGGCTTCTGAAAGGGGACAGATCTTTGATTTGGTTTGTTCCAATAATCTTTTGTTACAGCAACAAGCCCTGGGCTGCAAATCCTCCATCATCTAACAGAGAAATATTACCTCTTGAAGCATCTAGGTCTCTGGGTCTGTGCTGTTTCAAAGCCATTGTGACCTTCGATCTGTCTCACACAATTGCTCCTGTTCGCTGGAGAAAAACATTGATCTGTTTTAGAGAAACAGGAACAATTGCCTTTTATGAGAGATGATCATTTTCTCATTTCTAAAGCGATAAATCTACGGGCTGACATGTCAGGGTGCGTTTCCTCTCCCCTTTGTTACGATTCACTCGGCGGAAAGAAAAATGAAAAAGAGAGAAAGAAAGAAAGAAAAAGGAAAAGGCGATGGCTATAACTGAAGCTGTAGTTCTACAGGGGGGTGTCTTTTAGAAGGCGGCAGATTTGGGGTTTTCATCCTGAATCTACGCAGTGCCTGTTTGAAGGGTTGTATTGTCTGTAGGCTAGAAGATGCCCTGTTTTTTGTGTTTTTATCTCCTTGCTGCATTCCCTCTGTGCAATGCAGGTTGTGCCTGTGTGATGATGAGTGAGTGTGTAGAGAGAATGGGTGTAGAGGGACAAAGGTAAATATGCTTGTAGTCTATTGATCTGGAGTTGTATCCCAAATGGCATCCTAATCCCTATTCAGTGCACTTTATAAGGAATATTATGCCATTTGGGACACAACCCTGGTCTTTGAAGCAGAGAAGACCATATTGCATATTTTCATATACTGCCAGATATACTGCTCCTTTGATCTAGTAGCCAACCATACAGGTGTGCTTTTAGATCAGCTTTAGGGTCAAAGGTTCTGAAGGAGTGGGTGTAGAGGGATGCAGAACAATTATTTAACTTTTACTTACTTTTGCTGTGTGTTTAGATAATTGCAGCCTTTAGGGTCACAGGCCCTGTCAAAGAACTGTGTATGACAACATTATCCATCACATAGCTAGTCAGTTTAGTTCCAGATCAGGGTTTGGCTTGGTCTTCACTCAGTTGATAAGCTGTTCTCTCCTCTCCCATCACCGTAGATGTGATTTAGAATGAGAATTCACTTCTTAGTTCAGTGTATGAAGGATCACTGTGAGGGTGTGATAGTGTGTGGATCACT
Source organism: Hucho hucho (assembly GCA_003317085.1). Taxonomy (NCBI): domain Eukaryota; kingdom Metazoa; phylum Chordata; class Actinopteri; order Salmoniformes; family Salmonidae; genus Hucho; species Hucho hucho. The sequence goes on from QNTS01000856.1 coordinate 178,671, forward strand.
GTCCAGACTATTCCTCAGATATCATATCTCATGAAATGATCAGAGAACAAAGGCACCCCTATGTACAGAATTATGCAATTAATTAAGGGGACAGACTGATCTCTAATTGAACCAGTGTATGTCAGTGAAGATCGCTGCTCTTTTATTAAAGCCCATGTTGCAAGTTAAATTTGCCAATAAAAATAGAATATACAACCCTTGTAGATGGCATAATATTTTTCAGTCTTCTGTGATGTAATATCAGGATGCAAACTCAAAATGTAATACATTTCAACTCTATATCTGACATGGTACAGGTGTCTTCTTTTTTTAAGCCCATACCCATTTGTGTGAGGTGTATTCTCTTGTTTCAAAGTATATGTGTTTAAGACAACCAAGAAACATTGTGTGACCCTGATTTAGCCCACTGCAGTAAAAGGTTAGTTTGGCTGAATAGGCTTGTGTACATTTACATGAGTAGCTCATTAGTTAGCTAAGTCACTGACTGACTAGGATCATTCTTACATATGTTTTAATGTGTTTTTTAATTTTACCAGCTAAGTTGACTGAGAACACATTCTCATTTACAGCAACGGCCTGGGGAATAGTTACAGGGGAGAGGAGGGGGATGAATGAGCCAAATGTAAGGTGGTGATGATTAGGTGACCATGATGGTATGATTAGGAACTTGGCCAGGACACCGGAGTTAACACCCCTACGATAAGTGCCATGGGATCTATAGTGACCACAGAGAGTCAGGACACCCAATCCAAAAGACTGCACCCTACACAGGGCAATGTCCTCAATCACTACGCTGGGGAAATGGGATGCCTCCTACTGGCTCTCCAACACCACTTCCAGCAGTATCTGATCTCTCATCGAGGGAACAATCACAACCAACCCTGCTTATCCCTGGGATGCAGGGTGGTATGCTGCTGGTGTTGTTGCATTTCAGATAGAGAGGGAGTTAGATTACTAGAAAGCAGCATAACAAGACATGCTACCTGCTTTTACTTATAGGCTATGTTTAAACTTGTTAATTTCAAATGATTTTCTAACAATAACAAAAAATTATAACAACAGTTTGATTTAAGGTGTCTTCTGCCTCCTCATTAATTCACATTAAAGTAGCCCCATTTCACTTTTGCTGACAATTAATTTTTTTGACTTTTTTACTGAACCGGGCAAACTTCCCAAAGCACTTCCCCATTGTTTCCGCAGATCAAGTATGCAGACATTTGCGCATCTCCAGTCAGAACAAACCTTTTCACATTTTCCATCTGGTGCCGCATTGCCTTCGTTGTTGTTTTCCTTACTACATGATAATAACTTTGGAGATGTGTGCATTTCTATCAAAATGCCTTATTACGTTATAATAGTTTCTGTATGTCGTGTTGTGTCGTTTCTACTGTAGCTCACTGTATGTATGGAGCATAATATATTGTGTGTATTCCTTTTAACCGCTGACACGCAAGGTACTAATTTCATAACCTTTATGGTGTTATACTCAATTGTCCTTATGTAGCTAGCTACATTCATATATTAGCTCTGTAAAACAATGCTAATTGCATCAGAGAAGTATTAGCTTGTGTTGTCTTTTGAAGTAACTCTGGCCTTATGACAATGTTTATTTTTTTCATTTGGCCTGTTTAGCATAGCTCTGTTCTGCTCTGCCCTGCCACCTTGTGGAGCTCAACAGTTACTGTTTATTACTGTTATATAACTCCTATTTGTGATTTTGTCAATGCAATTGATCAAATTTATAGCAGTGTTATAGGGGATTGTCTGCAGCAGGACGACCCCCAGTAGATGGGCATCGAGGGGTATGGTGCTCCTCCAGCAGCTCTCTCATTAGGTTTTCGCTGTACTTTTGGCAGGTCATTAATTTACCTATGGGGGAGAGGGAGTGGGGAGGATGATGAGGCAGTGGGTAGGTGGGTGAGATATTGTCACTGTAATTTCATAATTAAACTGTATGTGATTTGTATGTGAGCTGCATGTCCAATTACAAAAATAACTTTTTCAGTTATTATCTCACCTGTTAGTTGGCGGTTAACTATGTGGCCATTGAGGGCAGCAGTGTCGATCAGAGGGGAAAATATCTTCTTATTTTCCGAGCGCATTCCACAAAGTTGTTTATCATGTCCGCCTTATCCACTGCCCACATTTTGAGGTTATAGTCAAACACACAGTCTGGTTTGATCTTTCTCTCTCCCGTCTGGTGGTCCACCTTCCTTGTGGCCAACATGGTTGCTGCATGGACAGTGGAGAGGACATGGACGTCTCGCTTGTCATGCCACTTTACTGCCAGCTGTTGACCGTTCTATTTGAACCTTCCCTCTCTGCATCTCCCTGCCTCCGAATGCTGGCATCACCTTCCTGTTCGACCTGACTGTTCCACAAGCCCCTGTGCTGTTGGAGAGGAGATGCTGGAAGAGTGTGGGACTGCTGTACCAATTGTCCACAAACAAAGTGTGTCCCTTGCCGAGATGAGGAGCCAACATGGTCATCACCAAAGACCCGGACACCCCAAGCCCCTCATAATGTTGGATGTCAGTGGTGGACCCTGTGTAAACTATAATGTCCTGGACAAATTCTGTCTTCACGTCACACATAACAAAGAACTTGACCCCAAACCTGTGCTTTTTGGAGGGAATATCTTGCCAGCCTACCCTTCCATAACATCAGGGACTCATCAATGCATACGTCCTTGTGTGGCACAAAGACCCAACCAAATGCTGATGTCAGGCTGGTAAGAACATTTCTTATTTTGTGTATAGGGTCATTTAGGTTGGCAGTAGCATTGTTGACGAAATCCAGGCATTGCAACAGAACTAGGAAGTGGTCTTGGGAAAAGAGGGTGGCAAAGAAGGAAGTTGCAAACATAGGATCTGTGCTCCGTGCTCCAGTATTCTTTTAGAGATTCTTCTTCACTATTCCCATGAGAAGGACTGTCACCAAATGGCAAGGGGCTTTGCACTCCAGACTGGGACTCATCAACGTAAACAGCAGGGCCAGGATGGGTGAAATGGCTTGCGGCCTTCCAGCTACCACAGACCTCCTGTAGATCATCCACTGTCGGTCTGCATCCATCACCACCAGCATCTTTAAAGGGACCTGGGACTTCGTCAGTGGACAAGTGGTCCTCAGATTTAGGGTTCTCAATGGCTACAAGGTTGGGGGGCAGCTCCTCACTCACTGTCATTGTCAGAATCTGATTCCTTATTTTCATACTCAGACTTATTGTCAAAATAAATAAAAAATCTCCAGAAATACCGCATTTGTGAGTTGTCTCCTTTTGAAAGACATTGCTAATACTACAGCTTAGCCCACTCGCTACTCACATACATAAACAACAGATGTTATGTGATTGGCGTGTTCCAGCAGTCACTTGTATCAATAAATCACTAACAGAAAATGTTTTGTATGGTAATTATTTATTTATTTACTTTTTTATTTTGAACTTTTTTAAGTTCTGGTGACAAATCATACATTCCGAATCTTGCATAGATTGTAATGGACACATTTGATGTGTTTAAATAATTTTTTGAAGGTTGTACTGATTATGTTAGCTAAGCTAATTCCAGCTATGTGTGGAGCCATGTCTGTTGACATACAATGCATTCTGGGTTTCACGTAAATGTCTGTCAGACCAAAGATGTTATAACAAAATGAAGTGAGGGAGGGTTCACTCATATTTCGAGTAAACTTCCGGAAGTGAATGATGGGATGTGAATAATGGTAGACGACACACCCCTTCAACATGCAGTCTGCAAACAGACCAAACTCATCTTGTCTCCTCTTATTATCCTTGGTTAAAGCGGAAAAAAACTTGGCGGCGAGCACTAACTACCCATCGTTGGATTACTTTTGATCTCTAGAAAGTGTTTTACTCAATTATTTCAATCAATGTTGAGCTCAACCGTGATGAGACAAATTATACATATAAATTTTTATTAGCTAATTCATTTTGTGGTTTCTGTCAGGCAAGAGTTATCTAAATATGATTGCTTGTGTTACATCAATCTTTCCTCAGTTAGCTATAGGACTAATGTAGCCTACATTTTCCGGTTTGGATGATTGTGTATGCTGTAGCTACAGTCTGAACATTGGATCCAAAAATAAAAACTTGTCACATTCAGGACATAACTTTTGTAAGGACTTTTTCTGTGAAAAAACAGTGTGGCTAGCTCAAATGCTGACTGTTGTGTCAATCGAAACTGGACATTCTATATAAGCGTTCTTATCACACCGGTTTGATCGTAAGTTGCAGGGACCACTGTAGAATGATCACACCCATTTGTTTGTACGTGTGAACATTTTCATAAAAAAATTTTTTTGTTTTTTTTACAAAATTGAGAGACAAAATTGAGGCCTACACATGCAATACCCCATAATGTCAAAGTGTAATTATGTTTTTTTGACATTTTTACAAATTATTTACAAATGACAAGCTGAAATGTCTTGAGTCAATAAGAATTCGTCCCCTTTGTTATGGCAAGCCTAAATAAGTTCAGGTGTAAAAATATACTTAACAAGTCACATAATTCGTTGAATGGACTCACTCTGTGTGTAGTAAAAGTGTTTAACATGATTTTTTTATGAATACCTCATCTCTGTACCTCACACATACAATTATCTGTAAGACCCCTCATTCGAGCAGTGCATTTCAAACACAGATTCAACCACAAATAATTACAGTACGATAGCTATGGAGATAGAGAAAACACCTGTCTCCGGATTACATCTTCAAACTTAGGGCAACCACCAGGAACAGCGTCCAACCATGAATGATGTATACGGGTAAGATAGTCTAGCTAGCTACATTTTCAGATATTACACATTTCTAATGTTGACAGAAAGAGCCATTTGCTTGGCTAGCTAATGTTAGCTAGCTAACATTGAACCTGGTTGGTTAGTAACCTGCTGTAACATGCAGGGTAGTAATGTCATGAGTTGTGGTTATGGTTCATTGTTTACCTAGCTAGCTAGCTAACGTTAGCTGGCTGGCTCGCTAGCTAACCTTACGTGTATGACCTTATTATTCGTATCTCGGAGCAATTTACTGAGCTAGTTATAGCCTAATGTTAGCTAGCTAACATTGAACCTGTTGGTTAACTACCTGCAGATACATGCAGGGTACTAACATCATGAGTTGTGATTATGGTTAATTGTTTACCTAGCTAGCTAGATACTTGTCTTAACTTCTTAGGGAACGGCAGCTGAGGTGTCGGTTTTGGAGAGTCTGGCGTGGCCAAAGTAAAAGGTCTGCCACTCAGGCCCAGAAACTAGGATATGCACATGATTAGTACTATTGGATAGGAAACACTCTGAAGTTTCTAAGAGTATTGTCTGTGAGTATAACAGAACTGATATAGCAGGCGAAAACCCAAGGAATTTCTGTCCTGGAAAAATTGTTTTTGACACATTGCCTCATTTTGAACCCCTCCCTATTGAAAACAGCCATATATGGGAGCAAGATTGCAGTACCTATTGCTTACACTGGATGTAAACAGTCTCTAGACAGTGTTTGGTGATGTTAGGTTGCTCTGGATGGTAATAGAAGAAGAATTTCGAACTAGTCACCAGATGTAAACAGAAGAGGAGGCGCGTTCACGGGCTCGCGCGCGCTGTGGTTTTTTCCTTTCCTATCGTCCAGTTTATAATCCGGTTGAAATATTATAGTAAATATACATAAAAGTTTTCCTAAGGATACATTATCAATGATGTTTGATTGTTCTTGGACAAGTGTATAGGTATAGGTTGAACGTGTTCTCTTCACGGTTCAATGGGCGAGTGGACGCTGTATTTTATGAACATAACGCGCCAACCAAACAGAGATTTATGGATATAATAAATGACTTTTTCTAACAAAAGAACCATTGGATGTCTTCGTTGGACACTTGGGAAGCCCTCAGCAGAAGTTCTTCGAAAGGTAAGGGATTTTATATTAGCGATTTTATGCGTTTTATGAGACCCGCTTTGGTTATGGATTTATGCTAATGCATAAAATATGAGAGGGGCTATCCTCAAACAATCAAATGTTTTGCTTTCACCATAAAGCCTTTTTGAAGTCTGACAATGCTGTGATATTGCCAAGAATCAGAGCTTTTGATGACTATGCAACACTTGTATATTGATGAATGTTTAATAATTCAACTTTTGGATTTTAAATTTGGCGCCTTACATTTCACCATAATTTGCAAATAAATAAATTACAAATCCTACAATGTGATTTTCTGGATTTCTTTTTCTCATTTCATCTGTCATAGTTGAAGTGTACCTATGACGAAAATTACAGGCCTCTCTCATCTTTTTAAGTTGGAGAACTTGCACAATTGGTGGCTGACTAAATACTTTTTTGCCCCACTGTATGTAGCTAGGGTAGCATTAGCATTGTCTTTCAAAAGGAGACAACTCACAAATGGGGAAATTCTGGAGATTTTTTTTAATTCTGACAATGAGTCTGAAAGTCAGGAATCAGAATCTGACAGTGACAGTGAGGAGCTGCCCCCCAGCCATTGAGAACCCTGAATCTGAGGACCCCTTGTCCACTGACAATGTCCCAGTTCACCGACAGTGGATGAAGTACAGGAGTTCTGTGATAGCTGGAAGGCTGCCAGCCATTTCACCCCTCCTGGCCCTACTGTTTGCTTTGATGAGTCCCAGTCTGGAGTGCAACTTCCCTTACTATTTCCATCTGAGGCATAGTGCTTCAAGTTGTTTCTGACAGAGGAGCTGGGGGGAGACATAGCAGAGACCAATCGCTATGCCTTGGAGCTACAGGAGAAGAGAGAGCCAGGAGTGGGGGGGACAACCACAATTAGTGAAATGTATACCTTCCTGGTGAAAGTCCTTCTCATGGGGATAGTAAAGAAGAACTCCCTAAGAGAATACTAGAGCACAGATCCTATGTTTTCAACTACCTTCTTTGCCACCCTCTTTTCCCAAGACTGCTTCCTAGTTCTGCTGTGATGACTGCATTTCATCAACAGTGCTACTGCCATCCTAAATGACCCGTTATACAAAATAAGAAATGCCAACAGCTGGCAGTAAAGTGGCATGACAAACGAGACATCCATCTCCTCTCCACTGTCCATACAGCAACCATGTCGGCCACAGGGAAGGTGGACCACCTGACGGGAGAGAGAAAAATCAAACCAGACTGTTTTTCCATCTGATCAACACAAGCCCTCAATGGCCACATAGTTCACCACCAACTAACAGGTGAGATGATTACTGAACAAGCAATTTGTGATGGGACATACAGTTCACATACAGAAACTATGAATGTAATAAGGCACTTACTTTGATAGAAACACAGCCTTGATTTGAACCAGGGTGTCTGTAGTGATGGCTCTAGCACTAAGATGCTGTGCCTTAGACAGCTGCGCCACTTGTTAGTCATAAGGCCAGGGTAGCTTCAAAATACAACAAGCCAATACTTCTCTGACGCAATTAGCATTGTTTTACAGAGATAATAGAAGAATGTAGCTAGCTACATAAGCACGATTGAATATAACACCATAAATGTTATGAAAAGAGTAACGTTACCTCGCGTGTCCACGGTTATAAGGAATATACACAAATATATTATGCTCCATACACACAGTGAGCTACTGTATAACACAACATACAGAAACCATTATAATGTAATAAGGCACTTACTTTGATAGAAATCCAGTCTGGATTTGAACCTGGGTGTCTGTAGTGAAGCCTCTAGCACTGAGACGCTGTGCACTAGACAGCCGCGCCACTTGGCAGTCATAAGGCCAGGGCAGCTTCAAAATACAACACATGCTAATACTTCTCTGACGCAGTTAGCATTGTTTTCCAGAGCGAATAGGAGAATGTAGCTAGCTACCTAAGCATTGAGTATAACACCATAAAGGTTATGAAATGAGTAACGTTACCTCGCGTGTCCGCAGTTATAAGGAATATACACAAAAATATTATGCTACAGAAGAAACGACATAGCACGACATACAGAAACTATTATAATGTAATAAGGCACTTACTTTGATAGAAACGAACACATTTCAAAAGTTGTTATTGGTAACGAAAACAACTATGATGCAGGCAAAAATGTGAACACGTGTGTGCAGGACGGGAGATGAGCAAATGTCTGCAGACTTGAACTGCACAAACAATTGGGAAGTGTTTGGGGAATTTTGTCCGGGTCAGAAATGTCAAAAAATTGTATTGGTCCGCAAAAGTAAAAATGAATACTTTTATGTGAATGAATGAGGCGGAACACACCTCAATTCAAACTGTTCTTAGAAAATAAAAAACTTATTAGAAAATAATTTGAAAATTACAAATTGAAAACAGCCTATAAAAAAACAAGCTGCATGCCTTGGTTTGAGGGCAGAGCGGATTAAATGTACTGTTGCGTAACAATCCCATTCTGGAATGGAGAGACTGTTCTAACATCACGTGCATAAAACAACTCACGCTGGGACGACCATTAGAGATATTTGGAACTCACGCATGACAAGGTTAAGTGTTTCTAAAATCCCCTATGGGAAATTTTTTACGGTGGAAAAACAATTGGAGCCATTTCCTTGTTTGACCGTTAGGTTTTATGGGTAGTATGACACCTCCACTGTGGGGCTCTATAGGCTCCTAAAAAACAAATGAGGAGATGGGAGCGAATCAATTGTCTAAAATAAAGTTAGATTTTAGCGCCTGGCTACGCAGACTCTCATTGACGAGTGTGAGCAGTTTGAATAAATTATTGAATAACATGTATGTGTACATTTATTTTGCAATGCTCACGGTCTGGTCAGCATGTCAGTGTGTGTGTGTGTATCTCAGTTTGTGTATTGCCGTTGGTCTTGCACACTGTCTTTGTGTTATAATCAGGAGGCCTGACCCAGTTCTTTCTCTGTCGCTTTGCTCAAACGACCGACTGATCCCATAATACAGCTGCTGCTACACATGCACATGCACACTCCACACGCACACTCCACACGCACAGAGAAAGACAAGTTCTTTATGAAACTTTCTTTTGAAGTTCAGGAGCAGAGAACAGAGAACAAACAGCCTCCAGTCAGACAGAGAGAGAGACATATCCAATGAGAACATCACCATTCCACTGCTAAACCATGGTAATGAAATACTTAAACATTTTAACACATATCCAGAGTTATCTTCTTGACTCTCACTGACTGTAACATTTAAACATTAACGAATAACCATTCTCTGTTTCTTTTGTTGACTAAAACAAACCGTCAGAGTTCTCATGTTCTCAGGCCTTCCCTATGGTAAGCTGAATGCTGTTGTGACTGGTACCACTGGAATCCCGCTGGATCTGTTTGGCTGAAAGAGACCCATGGAAGAAGCTTTGATTGGTCTTGAAATATTTCTCTGTTTGTGGCTAGGTTTCCGTCCAATTGGCGACAAATTTTCATGCAATTATTCTAAAATCTGTCTAAAGAAAATATGCACATTTTCACACGAGTGTTGTTTCTACCAAATGCGGATAAAAGACAGTACATGATGACGTAGTCCACAGAAAATGTACTTTTTCACACAGGTTTTCATGTACCGAATAAAAATCTAAAGTTCAATGTGTTTCCATCACATTTTCAACTCTAGTTTTGTCACAAAAGCTGTTGTGTTTTATAGCAAATTTGCCCACTCTGATCTTGGCATTGTTATGGATGAACAATATTATTTGTATTTGTATTTGTCAAACGGCAGCCAAGCATCAGTCATCATGTCACCAGAATTAGACCTTCAATATTTATTGAAAAGGAGCTTCAAACTCATCACTTTAAACGTTCACCACCCTGTGAATTGCATCATAATGTATTTTATCTGTAGCCTAATAAACTGCATGCTTTCCCAAGTTGTACTGGAAGGACCACAACATATCATCACGTGACTCCAAGTTAACTTTGATAGGATGGGTATTATAACAATATTTCTGCATAAAGGCGTTTTCTGCCGCCATTTCTCACATAATATATTTTACAGACAGAAAAAGATCCCACCATGTCAAACCAACAGATTGTACATTTCGTGTTTCCATAAGCCCGGTCATGACTTTTTTCATGCGCCAGGTAATTCATCTACAGGAAATGGCTGGATGGAAACGTAGTTACATTTTTAAAAATACATTTCCCATTTGGTAGGTTTCTTGTGATGCGGTTCACAGCAGCACTGACAGATGTGTTGTCATGACAACTGCATCAGAGTTTTGAATGACCCCTTTTGTTCCGTGCTGGCTGAATACCTAGCTAGCCAGTAACTAGCTAACACCAGACATAGATGAAAGGGGAAACATATGTGTGTTTGCAATAAATGAATAGTGTAAACTTTTAATTATATTTGCTGACATGCTACAGTCAAATGGTGGTACCAGTAGTGTAGCTATCTAGCTACATAAACCACGCACCTTTGCAAACACAACTTCTCCAACGTTGATTACAAGGCAGTACTTATTTAAATTAGGTAAGAGGATATCATGTTACCATTGGTGTATAAATGTCAATGAATCCAAGAGTTTGACATGGTGATAGGGACCAGTAACTTTATGATCAAACTTTATCAACGTAGAAGCAAGCCATTTTTCATACTTTGGTCACCATACTTTGATCCAATTTCATTACCTTTAAATGGTAAATTACAATATTTAGCTGAGCTAGTCCTGGCTCACAAGCTCTTGCCCTCTCAAGCAACTTTAGGTTTATCATTGGCTTAGGAAACTACTCTACCTTGCAATGACAATACAATACAAGATGAATGGGAATTACATTTACTCTCATGGGTGGCCAAAAATAACTATTTGAAAGCCACACCCCTACTAAGCCACACCTCCAGTCTTCCGCTCAATAACCCAGCATCAACCCAGCACAAGCATTTCGCTACACTCGCATTCATCTCGCAACATCTGCTAACCATGTGTATGTGACAAATAAAATTTGATTTGATTTGATTTGAATTACCCAACTATGTGACCCAACAGCTAGATATTAATTCATATGGAATGGAAGAAGAAAAACATCATTGGAATAGAACTGGAATTGGAATTTAGACTGTCTGAATTAGAATTGAATTTTAATTGGAAAATAAAATATCCTTGGAATTGGAATTTAGGAATTATAAACTAGAATTTTATTATACTTCCAGTTACTGGAGTTAATGCATTTATCATTGAAGTTGAATGCAAACTTTGTTTTAAATCAAATAATTATAATTATATACATTACTGTATATACATTATTTTTTTAACGTTTTCCAATGAGGAGTTGACGTGCGTGTATATACAGTGCCTTCGGAAAGTATTCAGACCCCTTGACTTGTTCCACATTTTATTAGGTTACAGCCTTATTCTTTAATTGATTAAATTCCCCTCATCAATCTATAACAATACTCCATAAAGACAAGGCAAAAAAAGCTCCTTTGGCAGCGATTTACACCCACAAATCTTCTTGGGTATGATGCTACGCGCACCTAATATTTGGGGAATGTCTCCCATTCTTCTCTGCAGATCCTCTCAAGCTCTTTCAGGTTGGATGGCAAGCATCTGTACTTTGCTCCGTTCATCTTTGCCTCGATCCTGACTAGTCTCCCAGTCCCTGCTGCTGAAAAACATCCCCACAGCATGATTCTGCCACCAACAAGCTTCACCTTAGAGATTGTGCCAGGTTTCCTCCAGAAATGACACTTGGTATTCAGGCCAAAGAGTTCAATGTTGGTTTCATCAGACCAGAGAATCTTTTTTCTCATTGTCTGAGAGTCTTTAGGTGCCTTTTGGCAAACTCCTAGAGGGCTGTCATGTGCCTTTTACTAAGGAGTGGCTTCCGTCTGGCCACTCTACCATGAATGCCTGATTGGTGGAGTGCACCCCATTCCACTATTAAATCTATCTAATCCTACTCCAGGCCAACGGGCTAGAAGGACAGAACACTACCACTCAACATCCCCTGCACATCGTCTGCGGTAAAACCTTGCAATCCCAAGTACTTCTGTAGCTGCCACCACAACCTCTATTTTCTGTGACTTAAGTTCCATTTCTGCAGTACAGTTGACAACCATGGCTATGAATGCTAAGAAACCAACCTTACTGAAGAACATATTATTCTCATCCCTCACTATTGGTCCCAACGTACTCACAGGAATCCTCTCAGGACCCCTCACCCATCTCCTCTACTACTCTCTTCAGCATTCAACACTTTCTGTAATACTCTGACCCTGACAACCTCAACCTGCCCTTTTCTCACCAGACACCTCCAATCTCCACCCCTACAGCTTACACACATAACTTTCTCCACCAATACTACACATTACTTAGTCTCATGCACTTCTGCACACTTCTCACGTCTCGGAATCGCCCACCTAAAGCATCTAAACTGGAACAACCATTTTAGTAACTGGTGCAATAAACCAAGTAATATATTGGATTAGTTTGTATGTAATTTATAATTGAGTAGCATACGATTAATTAATTGATCAATGTACATTCAAAAACATAGATATTGAAAAAAACTATTAAAATGTACCTGCAATGGAGCATGCAGAGTATATGATAATGATGGGCGTGGCTTTGGTTAAACTCAGAGGTGAATTTATCAATCCTATCGCGGTGAAAAAAGTGTTTTGTTGTTAGGAGCTCTCCTAAAACAATAGCATGGCATTTTTTCGCAGTAATAGCTACTGTAAATTGGACAGTGCAGTTATATTAATAATAATTTAAGCTTTCAGCCAAATAAGGCACTTTTATGTACCGACATTTGTTGTTTCTCTAAAATCTGCGGTCGTGTCACAAGGCGCTGTATGATTTACAACTGTCCCGTTGACGGGACGCCTATCCCCTAGGCAACGACTCTGGGCCAATTGTGCGTCGCCCTATGGGACTCCCTATCACAGCAGGTTGTGATACAGACTAGAATACAAACCAGGGTCTGTAGTGACGCATCTAGCATGGAGATGCAGTGCCTTAGACCGCTGCACCACTCGGGGTGGTATACAGAAGATAGCCCTATTTGGTAAAAGTACATATTATGGCAAGAACAGCTCAAAATATCAAAGTGAAACGACAGTCCATCATTACTTTAAGACATGAAGGTCAGTCAATCCGGAAAATGTCAAGAACTTTCAAAGTTTCTTCAAGTGCAGTCATAAAAAACGTCAAGCGCTATGATGAAACTTGCTCTCATGAGGACCAGAGGATAAGTTCATTAGAGTTACCAGCCTCAGAAATTGCAGCTCAAATAAATGCTTCACAGAGTTCAAGTAACATACACATCTCAACATCAACTGTTTAGAGGTGACTGCATGAATCGGGCCTTCATGGTTGAATTTCTGCAAAGCAACCGCTACAAATGGGCACCAATAAGACTAGATTTGCTTTGGCCAAGAAACACGAGCTTTGGACACTAGACCGGTGGAAATCAAATTTTAGATTTTTGGTTCCAACCGCCGTGTCTTTGTGAGACGCAGAGTAGGTGAACGGATGACCTCTGCATGTGTGGTTACCACCATGAAGCATGGAGGAGGAAGTGTGATGTGGTGTGGGGGTGCTTTGCTGGGGACACTGTCAATGATTTATTTAGAATTCAAGGCACACTTAACCAGCATGGCTACCACAGCATTCTGCAGCAATACACCATCCCATCTGGTTTGGACTTAGTGGGAATATCATATGTTTTTCAACAGGACAATGACTCAACACACCTCCAGGCTGTGTAAGGGCTATTTGACAAAGAAGGAGAGTGATGGAGTGCTGCATCAGATGACCTGGCCTCCACAATCACCCGACCTCAACCCAATTGAGATGGTTTGGGATGAGTTGGACCGCAGAGTGAAGGAAAAGTAGCCAACAAGTGCTCAGCATATGTGGGAACTCCTTCAAGACTGTTGGAAAAGCATTCCAGGTGAAGCTGGTTGAGGGAATTCCAAGAGTATGCAAAGCTGTCATTAAGGCAAAGGGTTGCTACTTTGAGGAATCTGTTTAACACTTTTTTGTTTGCTACATGATTCCATATGTGTTATTTCATAGTTTTGATGTCTTCACTATTATTCAACAATGTAGAAAATAGTACAAATAAAAGAAAAACCCTTGAATGAGTAGGTGTGTCCAAACCTTTGACTGGTACTGTATATATATCTTCCAGTTAGAAGGTCTTATATGATGCAGTTCACACCAGCATTAACAGATGTTTTGACTTGAAAACTGCGTTGGAGTTTTGAAAGGGGAAGTATCTTTGCCAAAAATGAATAGGATAAACTTTTAATCATATTTGCTGACATCCTACATTTTTTTGCACCAGTAGTTTAGTTACCTAGCTACATAAACCACAGCCCTTTGCAAACACGCTTTCTCCGATGTTGATTGCAATGCGATACTTATTTAAATTAGGTAAGAGATTATCATGTTACCATTGGTGTATTAAATCGAGAGTTAAGGTGATGTCACCCTATCCCATTAATAATCTCGCCTCCTGAATCCAAGTGCTTGACATAGGGGAGTGGACCAGTAACTTTATGGTCAAACTATCAATGTAGAAGCAACAATCATTTTTCATAATTTGATCATCATTCTTTGATCTGGTTTTATCCCAATATCATTACATTTTATGAAAGACATGATTTGAAAAAAAAAATTATCCCTTTTTTGTGATAGCAAATTGGTAGTTATAGTCTTGTTCCATCACTGCAACTCCCCTACAGACTCAGGAGAGGCGAAGGTTGAGAGTGATGCGTCCACCGAAACACAACCCCTGCTAAGCCGCACTGCTTCTTGACACACTGCTCACTTAATTTGGAAGCCAGCCACACTAATGTGTAGGAGGAAACACCATCCAGCTGGCGACAGAGGTCAGCTTGCAGGCACCCAGCCAGCCACAAGGAGTCTCTAGAGCATAATGAAATCCCAGCCGGCCAAACCCTCCCCTAAACCAGACAATTGTGCGCCATCTCATGTGTCTCCTGGTCACAGCAGGCTGGGATTGAACTTGAGACTGTAGTGACACCTCAAACACTGTGATGCAGTGCCTTAGACCACTGTGCCACTAGGGAGGCTGAAATACATGATTTTGACTGTTCGTAACACTGTTCCAGTGTCTATACGGGTCCACACATTATGTTGATTTAACACTAGAGAATTTGCTGTTTTGAATTCACTTAGAAGTGGAATTTGAAATGAGTTAAATCGACTCACTATGGAATTTTGAATTGATGGAATTTATAGGGTGAGGGAACTAACTGCATTGTAATTGCATTTGTGGAATTGACCCCAGCCCTGCTATAATTTTGAATTGAATTGATGGAATTTGAGGTCGACATTCAAAAATCATGAGTCCATGCAACTTATGTGAATTGTTAATAAGAACATTTTTCCTAAACGTACTTAGGCTTGCCATAACAAAGGGGTTGAATACTTATTGACTCAAGACATTTAAGCTTTTCATTTTAAATTAATTTGTAAAAAATAAAAAAATAAACAGATTTCCACTTTGACTTCATGGGGTTTTGTGTGTACACCAGTGACCAAAAAAATCTCAATTTATTATATTTTAAATTCAGGATGTAACACAACAACATTTGGAAAAAGTCAAATGGTGTGTATACTTTCTAAAGGCACTGTATATCCATATTGGTTATGTCATGGTAATTCCCCAGGCTTACAGGTAATGGTGATGGTGATTAGAGAAGCACTAGCTATTCTGATGAGTTAATGTTATGGAATGTATTGGTAATGTGCGTACAATGTCAGGGTCTGATGTGTTAGTGTGTGTATGAGAGGAGGAGAGAGAAAGTGATTGAGTGGGAATTTGTTGAGTGTATGTGTGTTTGTGCCTGCACACGTATATTGTGAGTGTGTGTGTGTGTGAGCGGGCGCATGTACAGTACCATGCACACTCGCGTAATGTGTATGTGGGAGGTAGGTGGGTGGCGGGAGCGGGGGTGAATTGCATGCTGGTCTATATGGTAATGAGTTATAATTGCAGCGTGCGTTCTGCTTGATTGTCTACTTTTAAGATTCAGGGCGATTTTACATAATTATGCAGCCTTTTCAAATATGCTAATCAGACAAGATTTTCTGCTTCTCTGAGGCATCTTTAATCACAATTATATGCCTGAGTTCATGGCTACATCCTAAATGGTGCCATATTCCCTGAATAGTGTACTACTTTTGACCAGAGCCCTATCTGTCCTGATCAAAAGTAGTGCACTACAGTGCCTTCAGAAAGTATTCACACCCCTTGAATTTTTTCACATTATGTTGTGTTATAGCCGGAATTTAACATTTATTAAATTGAGATTTTGTGCCAGTGGCCTACACACAATACCCCAAAATATCAAAGTGGAATTATAAAATGTCTTGAGTCAATAAGTATGTAACCCATTTGTTAGGGCAAGCCTAAATAAGTTCAGGAGTAAAAATAATAAGTGACATAATAAGTTGCATGGACTCACTCTGTGTGGCAATAATAGTGGTTAACCCTACACATACAATTATCTGCAAGGTCCCTCAGTCGAGCAGTGATTCAAACTCAAAGACCAGGGAGGTTTTCCAATGCCTCTCAAAGAAGGGCACCTATTGGTTAATGGGTAAAGATTTATTTAAAAGCATGGTAAAGTTATTAATTACCCTTTGGATGATGTTTCAACACACCCACTCACTACAAAGATACAGGCGTCCTTCCTAACTCCGTTCCCGGGCAAAAAGAAACCGCTCAAGGATTTCACCATGAGGCCAATGGTGACTTTAAAAACATTTGAAAAAAATTCTAAACAACCTGTTTTTTTGCTTTGTCATTATGGGGGTATCGTGTGTAGATTGCTGAGGATTATTTTTATTTAATCAATTTGAAAATAAGGCTGTAACGTAATAAAATGTGAAAAAAGTCAAGAGGTATGAATACTTTCCGAAGACATTGTATTTGTATATGTATGGAAATAAATGATTGATCTATTATGAATTATTACTTGGCTGAATGGATTTATAAACTTTTTTGGAGGTCTTTTTTGTCAACAATGACAGCGGGTCACACATTTCACCACTCTCCCCCAGGGTGCAAACACACACACAGACCTCTCCCCCAAACTAGCGTTGGTGTTCTGACACCCCATTAATCACCTGGTCTATATATAGTTATTTAATTAGCAGCAGCAAACTCACTTCAAGCAGACATCATAAGGCTGCACCCCCAAGACTATATGTGTGTGTGTGTGTGTGTGTGTGTGTGTGTGTGTGTGTGTGTGTGTGTGTGTGTGTGTGTGTGTGTGTGTGTGTGTGTGTGTGTGTGTGTGTGTGTGTGTGTGTGTGTGTGTGTGTGTGTGTGTGTGTGTGTGTGCGTGTGCGTGTGTGTGTGGTCAGGGGGCTGGTCCCACCAGGCAGGGTCTCGTTGGAAGCCGTTTTAAAGAACAGTTCAAATGCCAGCAACACAGACCATTTAATTACCTTCACTTGGCAATTAAACCTAATCTGGATTAACATGCTGTCTAGTGGGAGGAGAGGACTAACCTCTCACAGCACTGCAAGCCTCGCACATCAGATGTACATTAACAAGTCTTGGGGGTAAATGTGATGATGCCTGCTATAATTGTGCTCTATCTTTCTTACTGTCTCTCACACCCACAAACCCACACTCTCTCTGTCTGTCTCTCTCTGTCACAGTCGCAGAACATTCGATTTGCCTGCTGGGGGGCAGGGAGACCGCTGTGGGTGTGCTGACCAAAGAAATATGCACGGAAATAAAAACAATTTTGTCTGGAACTATATTTCACGATCATATTTTGCTATAGTCCTTTCAAATATTTTTTTGTAATTAAAACCCCTCCATAGTTTTCTTAATCAAATCCTAGTAATTTAGAATCACCAAATTTGGTAGCTTGTGCTGTTGGATGCACTGTGGTTACAATGTATCACTGATCCAACGAGCTCATAAAAGGTCAAACGAGTTTGGTACAGGGATAGACATATTTTCTACATGCAAATCTGATTGGATACAGAATTTGATCAATTTAAATTCAGAGTTGCATTTTTCTTTCTCAGGGCTAATCGGCGACATTTTCGGCGACAGCTGTACTGGGACTGGCTACGAAAATTGTGGGGTGGGGGGGCATCTGGTCAACCTAAACTAACTGCATGCTTTTCATGATCAGTACAAATCTATTGATCATGCATTTTCAGACACGTGAGGGTAGCCTATCCATTTGGCATATACAGTACCTGTAGAAAGTCTACACCCCCTTGAACATTTTACACATTTTGTTGGGTTACAAAGTGGGATTAAACTAGATTTAATACATAAAATACACCATAATGTAAGATACATTTTTACAGATTCATAAAAAAATCTATAACTAAAATAGTCGTTGCATAAGTATTCACCCCCTTTGTTTAGGCAAGCCTAAATTAGTTCAGAAGTAAACTTTGACTTAACAAATCACAGAATAAGTTGTATGGACTCACTCTGTGTGAAATAATAGGTGTTGACTACCCCTTCCTCTGTCCCCCATACAGACAACTTCTGTGAGGTCCCTCAGTCAAGTATTGAATTTCAAGCATAGACTCAACTTCAAAGACCATGGGGCTTTTTTGAAAGCCTCATAAAGAACGGCAGTGATTGGTAGACTGGTAACAATAACAAATCAGACATTGAATATACACTGTATATGCAAAAGCATGTGGCCACCCCTTCATTCAAAATTTTCAGCCACAGCTGTTGCTGTCAGGTGTATATAAGCGAGCACACATCCATGCAATCTCCATAGATAAACATTGACAATAGAATGGCCTAACTGAAGAGCTCAGCGACTTTCAACGTGCCACCATCATAGGATGCCACCTTCCCAACGCATTTGGACATTTCTGCCCTGCTAGAGTTGCCCCGGTCAACTGTGTTGTTATTGCTTCCATGTGTAACTCTGTGTTGTTTGTGTCGCACTGTTTTGCTTTATCTTGGCCAGGTCGCAGTTGTAAATGAGAACTTGTTCTCAACTGGCCTACCTGGTTAAATAAAGGTGAAAAAAAATTAAGTGCTGTTATTGTGAAGTGGAAACGTCTAGGAGCAACAACGGCTTAGCCGTGAAGTGGTATGCCACACAAGCTCACAGAACGGGCCTCCCGAGTAGCGCAGTTGTCTAAGGCATCACTACAGACCCGGGTTTGATCACAGGCTTTGTCACAGCTGGTCGTGACAGGGAACCCATGAGGCATCACACAATTGGCCCAGAGTCGTTAGGGGAGGGTTTGGCCAGCCGGGATGTCTTGTCCCATCGCGCTCTAGCGACTCCTTGTGGTGGTCGGGCGCCTGCAAGCTGACTTCGGTTGCCAGTTGTACGGTGTTTCCTCCGACACATCGGTGCGGAAGAAAGTTGTACATATTATGATTAAATATGGGGTGGCCGATTGGAGAAACCTTCTGGAATATCTGGTGAAGGAGAAGATGGCAGACAAGGAAAAAACAAGAAAAGTGGAATATGTTTTGAGGGAGTATGGAATGGAGGATCGCACAGAACTTTTGGAAGAGCTAGAGAAGGAAAGTGAATGTGTAGAGAGTGTGGGTGAATTAGATGTGGTGGCAGGTGCAGTGATGACCACCGAGTAGGAGATGAGGGAAGCAATGTAGTGAGGGAGGTTGGCGCCAAGTTAAAAAACAGGGATATGTGCTCAGGTAGCTGAGAGATGGAACCTGATTAGTATAGATGTAGTACCTGCAGTGAGGCCCACCGAGTTTGGGCCTCATCCCGAGGACGAAAAGGATAATTCTGGCCCAGTAGGAGTGGGATCTGTGGAGAGAATGGATCCTTGTATTTTGTCTGATCCATATGTGGTGTCAGGTTGGGTAGAGAAGAGGTTGGGGCCTGATCAGTTGGTGAGAGTAATTCGTAGTGGCATAATGATGATTTATTGTGTTTCTTTAGTCCAGAAGGAGCAGTCGCCATGGGTCACGTGATTAGGGACAAGAAATGTGACTTGCTTTGCTCTCCGGAGCAGGGCACCAATGAAAGGAATGATAACGGGGCTAGCGGGACACCTGTCGACAACTTCCGGTGAAATTGGAGGGCGCGCAATTCAAATAAATAATCATAAAATTATGGATATGAAACATTTATGAACATACAAGTATCTTATATCGGTTAAAAGCTTAAATTATTGTTAATCTAACTGCATTGTCCTATTTACAATAGGCTTTACAGCGAAAGCATACCATGCGATTATTTGAGGACGGCGCCCCACAACAAAATATTTTTCACAGGCTTCATAAAATCACAAATAGCGATTAAATACTCACTTACTTTTTGAAAATCTTCCTCTGATTTGCCATCCAAAGGGTCCTGCTATAATATGTATGGTCGTTTTGTTAGATAAAATCCTTCTTTATATCCCAAAAAGTCTGTTTAGTTGGCGCCATCGATTTGAGTAATCCACTCGTTCAACATGCAGAGAAAGGAATCCAAAAAGCTACCGCTAAACTTTGTTAAAACAAGGCAAACTACGTTTCTATTTAATCCACAGGTACCCTAAAATGTAATTAAACTATAATGTTTCATACAGAAAGAAGTATGTTCAATAGAAATGCAAAATTACCAGCCGCGTCCTCTTCATCTCGTGCGCACAGACTGATTTCCAACTGTGGGTTCCTGTATCAAAACTCAGAATTCTTCCTCGTTTGGGAAGAAACAAGCCTGATACCTTGATCAAAGACTGTTGACATCTAGTGGAAGCAACAGGAATTGCAATATTTTCTTTGGATTTTCTCCAACCATATCAATTGTGTTATTGTTTCATACATTATTTTAACATTTCTACAAACTTCAAAGTGTTGTCTATCCAATGGTACCAATTATATGCATATCCTATATGCATATCCTATTATATGCATATCCAGTTTACTTTGGGCATGTCAGTCAGGCGGAAATTCAGAAAAATAGACCCTAGCCTGAAGAAGTTTTAAGTATGGAGGAGGATCAGTTGAAATTGAATATTCCCGCTGTCTGTGACTCATGCCTTTGGTGAGACGCAGATGCTGTGGAGAGTGTGGGGAAACTGAGAAGATATTGTCTTTCCTGCTGAGTTTTAATGTAGTCTTTGCCCGACAAGGTCAAGTTGGGAGTGTAAGTTATCCCATGAGAGCTTTTGTTCCGAAAATACTACAGTGTTTTAGGTGTCAAGTTTATCAGCATGTTGAAGTAAAGTGTAGGAGGGAGATTCCTAGTTGTGAGAAGTGTGCAGGAGGACATGAGACAAAATCATGTGTAGTATCAGTGGAGAAAGTTGTGTGTGTTAGTTGTAGGGCTTGAGGTTGCCAGGATTAGAGTAGTACAGAAAGTGTTGTATGCCGAAGCAGTGAAGGGAGTGGTAGAGGAAGATTACAGGGTGAGGGATACTGAAAGGATTCCTGTAAGTAGGCAGAGACAAAGGGAGAGGGATGGGAAAAATATGTGCTTCATTAAGGTGGGCCTTTTAGCATTCATAGCCATGGTTGTCATTTGTACTGCTAAAATGAATCGGAATTCACCGAAAATAGAGGTTGTGGAGGCAGTGGATGAGAAGTACTTGGGATTGCGAGGATTTACTGCAGAACAGTTGCAGGGGGTGTTGAGTGGTGTCCTCTCAGAATGTTGGTCTGGAGTAGGTTTAGATAGGGTTAAATAGTGAAAGGGTTTGGTGTTTTTGGTTTTGAGAGGACTAATAGTTGTCAGGGAAATGTTGTATTACAGTATCAAGAAATGTGTGTATGCACCAAAAAAGTTTGATGCGACCCGCCAACCAAATCCTAAAGAAGAAGAAGAACTTTGTACACTGTCAGTTCTGCAGTTTTGTCAACGGCTGACATGATGTGCATGTGATGCCAAAGAACTATATTTAATTTATAGCTAGTCAACATGGAATACACACTTTCCTACCAAACCATCAGGTCAGTGAGTGTGATGGATAAGCTACAGTAAGTTACTTTGAATTTTACAATGACTAACTTGTATGTATACTGAACAAAAATATAAACACAACAAAAATATAAACACAACATGTAAGGCGTTGGTCCCATGTTTCATGACCAGTAATTTTCCATACTCACAAAAAAGCTTATTTCTCTCAAATGTTGTGCACAAATTTGTTTACATCCCTGTTAGTGAGCATTTCTCCTTTGCCAAGATAATCCATCCACTTGACAGGTGTGGCATATCAAGAAGCGGATTAAACAGCATGATAATTACACAGGAGCACCTTGTGCTGGGGACAATAAAAGTCCACTCTAAAATGTGCAGTTCTGTCACACAAGACAATGTCTCAAGTTTTGAGGGAGCATGCAAATGGCATACTGATTGCAGGATTGTCCACCAGAACTGTTGTCAGATAATTTAACGTTCAATTTTCTACCATAAGCCGCCTCAAACGTTGTTTTAGAGAATTTGGCAGTACGTCCAACCTGCCTCAAAACCACAGACCACAGGGCCTCCAGTGCACTGCAGTGTTTGAGGCGTCACTACAGAGCCGGATTCGATCCCGGGCTGTGTCGCAGCCCACTGCGATTTGGCCCACCAAAAGCCAGCCACACAAATGTGTCGGAGGAAACACTGTCCAGCTGGTGACCAACTCAGCTTGCAGGTTCCCAGCCCACCACAAGGAGTCGCTAGAGCACAATGAAATCTCGGCCAGTCAAACCCTCCCCTAACCCAGACAATGTTGGGAACCACCTCATGGGTCTCCCAGTCACAGCCAGCTGTGACACAACCTGGGATTGAACCCAGGTCTTTATTGACAGGTCAAGCACTTCATTTGACCACCGCACCACTTGGGAGTCTATAATGCCTCAAACTTAAATTGTCCGCAACAGTGAAATGGGCTAATTCTATGTGAATGAATGAGGAGGCAGAAGACACCTCAATTTGAACTGTTGTTTGAAAATAGAACTTCTTAGAAAATAAGTAAAACATAGCCTATAGATAATTAGCAGGCAGCGTGGGTTAACTGTCCTGTTGCGTAACAATCACATTTTGTAACAGTAAGTGTTTTCTTACATCACGCGCATAAAAGAAACTCACGCTGGGGCAACTGTTGGAGATATTTGGAACTCACACATGAAAAGGTTAATACACTGCAGACCAAAAGGTTGCAAGTTCAATACCCGAGAGAATGTATGCTCACTTAGGGCTAGATGCTAGCAGACACCCGCAATTACATGCAATTGCAAGTGAGTTATGCCAAGTTAAAACTTCTTAGGGCTAGGCCCCTTTTTTCTCCACTTCCTGTCTGAATGACGTGTCCAAAGTAAACTGCCTGTAGCTCAGGCCCTGAAGCCAGGATATGCATATAGTTGGTACCATTGGAAAGAAAACACTTTGAAGTTTGTAGAAATGTTAAAATAATGTAGGAGAATATAACACAATAGATATGGTAGGAGAAAATCCAAAGAAAAACCAACCAGAATATAATTTTTTTTGAGAGACCATCCTCTTAGAAATGCAAGATAAAGGTCATATTGAAATGCAATTCCCTGGATGCAATTCCTATGGCTTCCACAGGGTGTCAGCAGTCTGTGTTCAGGGTTTCAGGCTTGTAACTTCAAAAACGAATAAGAAATATACGTTTTAGTAAATGGACACAGTCTTGGAAATTTGTGTTTGCGCGCGCCATGAAGACATTACGCACCTGCTAAAATCGGATTCCTATTGAACATACTTCTTTCCGTAAGAAATATTATAGTTTGATTACATTTTAGGGTATCTGAGGAGTAAATAGAAACGTATTTTGACTTGTTGAAACAAAGTTTACGGGTAGATTTTTGGATTCCTTTCTCTGCACGTTGAACGAGTGGATTACTCAAATCGATGGCGCCAACTAAACAGACTTTTTGGGATATAAAGAAGGATTTTATCTAACAAAACGACACTATATGTTACACCTGGGACCCTTTGGATGACAAATCAAAGGAAGATTTTCAAAAAGTAAGTGAATATTTCATCGTTATATGTGAATGTATGAAACCTGTGCCGGTGGAAAAATATTTTGATGTGGGGCGCCGTCCTCAAACAATCACATGGCATGTTTTCGCTATAATAGCTACTGTAAATCGGACAGTGCAGTTAGATTAACAAAAAATTAAGCTTTTAACTGATATAAGATACTTATATGTACCTAAATGTTTAAAATCCATAATATTTATGATTATTTATTTGAATTGCGCGCCCTCCAGTTTCACCGGAAGTTGTCCCGCTAGCAGGACACCGATCCTTAAGAAGTTTTAATTTACAGGACTAGCCAAAAAGTTATCAACTCCATTGCGATTGACAGTAAATATATAGCAAAGCAGTAATACAGTATCCTATTACTGTATCGTATGACTGTAAAATTTACCAGCAATGGCTAACAGTGTAGTTTCATGTTATCATATGTGATTTGTTTCAGGAAACTAGGCGTCTGTCACATGTCACTACATCACAGGAACGGCATTTGAACATAAACATACATTTTTATCAAAATGTGTTTTTTTTGCCAGAAATGCCTTCTGGAACATGTGAACTTTCATGCGCCTTAATAACAAACCTGTACTCCAGCCATGAATATGAATAAAATTGTTAAATTACGAACCTAGTTGGTTTAGCCTCGGAAAAAGTCAGGAACCTTCCCACTAGCCATGATTGGCTGAGATAATGGGTGGGCTGAACATGCCGGGAGATGAGTTTGGATTGGTCTGTCATGTAGCATGCTTCTGTCTTTAACGGGAACTGTTCAGTATGTGTTGACAGTCCTTTCTACCACACCATTTTTGAAAGACATAACGTTAGCCATCGAGAACAACAAAGGTTTTGCTACCTTTCTCAACAACATTGATGCCCTGAATTATGCAGGCGCTGTTGACAGATAAGTTGGAAAAAGTGTGAACCGGAGTGTCTTGACACAAAGATGGCCAAACAAGATGTAGCTACAAACAAAACAGAGTTAAATGTTTCCAGTCTGCCGTGAAGCTTTCATCCATGTATACGGGTAAGAGTCTAGCTACATTTTCAGATAAAAGTTTCACATTTTGTCAGAAAGTCATTTTTATTGCAAGTTTAAGCGTACTGTTAGTTAGCTAGCAAACATTAGCAAACATTAGCTAACACCTAGCTAACGTTACAAGTATGATCTGTGTTGTAATATTATTCAAATCAGAAATCCATTTGCATTGCTAGTTATAGCCTAATGTTAGTTAGCTAACATTGAACCTAGTTTGTTAGCTTTAGCTACCTGCAGATTCATACTACAGCTATGACAATGTTTGTATTGGTAATAGTATGAGTTGGGATTATGCCGGTTCATTGTTTAGCTAGCTACCTAGCTAGCTACATGTCTAAACAAAAGACTCCACTTCGGCCGGATTATTACATGACCCATCAAATTAGCCAGGTGTGTCTGGGGGTGATTATAGCCATCTATTGTATTTCATGAACATATGTACATGTCTAGACAATAGTGTCTAGACACTTAGTTGGATGTGGCTGGGGGGTGGCTATAGCATTTCCTTCACATGACCCATCAATTTAGTGTGTTGGGTAAGTGTCATCTAATAATGATAAAATATTTTTATTTGGACACTTTCTGTTTTTGATTTTGCTACTAAGCAAATAACCACTTCACTATACCGTTAACACCTCCTATATTCTGTGCAAATTTTATTTGTTATGGTGTGTGTTTACCACATGGCCTCACATGTAAATCCTTAAAGAGATCGGTGGGGCTAAGGCTTAAGAGGGTGTGAACGATGCTGAATGGGTGTAGACAAAGGAGAGCTCTCCAGTAGGTGTACAGTACCAAAACGTTCAAGGGCCATTTTCTCAAAAGTGGGGTTACAAGTTTATCAATTTTCAAAGCAGAATTACTTTCCCATTGTTCCTCAACTGCAGTGTACGATATACCATTTTCTAGCTCTGAGTCTCTACTTTTATTCAATGTAAAAATACACAATTTCAAATGTTGCTATGTAAGACCGAATCGAGGCGGTCAGTCACATATATTGAACCACATGTTTTCACGTGAAAAATCACGATTTCACACATTTTGAAACAATGTTAAAACATGTTTTTGGAACACTTCACATTATATTTTACATGTGAAGACGTGTTTTTGGAATACATTACATGTGACATTACTGTTCATCTAAAGTATGACACCACCTGGGATTTGAACTAACAACCTCTGGATTTGAGGTACACTGTATGTGTGAGAGTGTGTGTGCATGCAGGTGTTTGTGTGTGTCTATAATAATACCTCCCTGTCATTGGGGAGCAGTGTGCGAGAGTGATATGTGCTGTTTTCTCCACAGCTGAGATAATAAGTTGGGAGGCTCACTGAGGGGCCTGAAGAGAACAAACCCGCATTATAAACCATCGTCAACTTGCCAGCCATTTTGTGTGTGTGGGTGGATGCCTGAGTGCGTGTGAACAAACACGCATGTCACACACCAATAAACTTGCCATATTCACCTTCTGAGCTTCAGAGAAGTATTGGTATTTCAGTAGTAGAGCCAAGATTGGGTTGTCTGGATAACCCCAGTGGTTCTGAGGGAATTTCTAATGGTGATTTATTTTGTTACGAATACAGTTGCTCGGTAGACATCGAGAACACCTTATTTCTCAAAAACGACAAACTTTTATGGAAAGATGCCATCTCAATCTGTTGGGAAATAGTTATTCATTAGTTTAATTAGATCGATAGCCAGACAGAGTTACAGGCAGATAAACAAAGACAGAAAGCAAAACAAGAGTTAGGTACAAGCAGAGTTAGAGAGAGACTATAGTTGGAGATATTAATTAACTGAAACATTCTCGATCGTTGATTTCTCTTGGCTGTTGTTGTTTAATTAGCTGATGTTGTTGGAGATGAATCCTGAATGAAACACCCGCCTCTTGTTCAACACACACACACACACACACATGCCTCTCTCTCATTAAATACCAACGGGACAAGAGTGGATGAGAGTCAATAATTAGCTTGTTAGCCAGAGAGGAGCTGCATCGCAAATGGCACCCTATTCCCTACACAGCACAATCAATGGTGTACATTTAACTCTGCAAGAGTCAAATGTACACTGTTGTCAGTAAACATGAGTCCCACTGTACTGATGTTAAAATAACACTTTTGAAAGTGTTAAAGATTTAACTCTGTTGCAGTGTTCCCCATTTTACTCTTAAAATGTTCAAATGAGCTCGATTTTGGTGTTTGCATAGCTCTACTCAAGAGTAATATGCAACACCTACGGTGTAAAACATAACACTTGATATAGAGTAAACTGGACACACTTTGCTTAGTGCTGACTTGGTTACACTTTCTCATTGTAAGAAATTAACACCTGTAGATTTACAGCAAATCATTTTTGGGTGTTGTTTTAACACTGTAGGGCGTAAAGTCTAATTCACATGTTTCATAGGTTGCCTTTTCATGGTAGTTCAAATCTTTACCTTTAAAGGCCTGGGTCTTTCACCAAGTGAGTTTTAGGGTAAACGTTATTATGAAAATTAAACTATGACAATACATTACATATATCAAAGCCTTAATAGTCTATTTTACCATAAAACTTGTTAGGGAGTGGTGGGGCTCCTGACACTACCAGGTGAAATGCAAGGCAAAATCCAAAAGTTGAATTATTAAACATGCACTAATATACAAGTGTTTCATACTCATCAAAAGCTCTGCTTCTTGGCAATATCACACCGTTGTCAGATTTCAAAAAGGCTTTATGGCGAAAGCACTACATTTGATTGTTTGAGGGTAGCACCTTCAATATTTTCCATAACCATGAAATCTTTAGCCAGCGCGGTCGATAGAAAATGCATTTCACAGGGAAATCCTGTGCCTTACCTTTTGTAGAACTTCTGCAGAGGGCTTCCTAAGTGTCCAACGAAGACAATCCATGGGTATTTGGTTATAAAAAGTATTGTGTTCAGAAAATCCAACGTGAAGAGAACGCGTTCATCTAAACCTATAAACTTTCCCTCAACAAAACAAAAACCAATTCAAATGCATCCTTAGCTTATCTTTTATGAATAAAAGTGATAATCTTTCACTTGGATGGTCACCTAAACGTTATATAAGTCAAATAAAGTGGACCGCTCAGCCAAACGTGCGCCCAAAAACGTGCAACTGAAAAAGAGCTCCTGTCACTAAAACCTCTACCTATTGAAGACAATGGTTCCGATTCAGTGTCCTGGTATAAAGACTTTTCTAAAGGCACTGTCTCAAAGTGAGCCATAAGCCACCAGAATGACATTTCCGGATGGAATTTTCTCTGGTTTTTGCCTGCCAAATGAGTTCTGTTACACTCACAGACAAAATGTTAACACTTTTGGAAACCTTAGAGTGTTTCCTATCCAATAGTACTAATTATGTGCATATCCTATTTTCTGAGCTTGAGTGGCAAGCATTTTACTTTGGGAACGCACGACTCTCCAAAACCGACCCCTCAGCTGCTGCTCACTAACAAGTTAACTTCTTAGGGAGCGGCTGCATAGGTGACGGTTTTGGAGAGTCTGGCGTGCCCAAAGTAAAATGCATGCCATTCAGGCCCAGAAATTAGGATATGCACATAATTAGTACTAATGGATAGGAAATGAGCATCTTCTCCATTGTGCCTATTGCATACAACTTTATGTAGGACTGAGACTGCAGTACCTATGGCTTCCACTAGATGTCAACAGTCTATATACAAAGTCTGGGAATTCTAGGAGCGACCAGAACAGATAGGAACAGGAAATTGTCAGGAGACCACTTTTGTAAACAAGGTTTGACGCGCGCGAGATTGTGAACACGCACCACTTAATTTTTCTTTCCTATCGTTCACGTTATCGTCCGGTTGAAATATTACAGCAAATATACCCAAAAGGATACCTAAGGATACATTAAAAATTATGTTTGATTTGTTTGTAGAAAGTGTATATGTATAATTTGAACGTGTTCTCTTCGCGGTTCAATGGGCGACTCAACAATGGATTTTATGATCATAACGCGCCAACCAAACGGAGATTTATGGATATAATAAATTACTTTTTCTAACAAAAGAAGCATGGATTGTCTTTGTTGGACACTTGGGAAGCCCTCAGCAGAAGTTCATCAAAGGTAAGTGATTTTATATTAGCGATTTTATGCGTTTTGTGAGACCCGTGTTGGGTTATGGATTTATGCTAATGCATGAATATTAGAGGTGCTACCCTCAAACAATCAAATGTTGTGCTTTCGCCGTGAAGCCTTTTTGAAATCTGACAACGCTGTAAATGACTTTTCTAACAAAAGAACCATTGAATGTCTTCGTTGGACACTTGGGAAGCCATCAGCAGAAGTTCTTCAAAAGGTAAGGGATTTGTTTTCGCTGTGAAATGTGTTGTGTGAACCGCGATGGTTTATGAATTTATGCTAATGCAGAAAGATTGGAGGTGCTACCCTCAAACAATCAGCGCTGTCAGATTTCAAAAAGGCTTTACGGCGAAAGCACAACATTTGATTGTTTGAGGGTAGCACCTCCAATTTTTCTGCATTAGCATAAATTCATAAACCATCGCGGTGGGAACTACACATCTCTTTGCAAGCCAGCATAATGTGACTTGCAGGCCTGATGTGGCCTGTAAACCATGGGTTTCAGGCCATAATTGTATTACACTCTCAGAAAGAAAAGGTTAAGATTTTGTCACGATCTCCATTAACGGACCAAGGCGCAGCGAGGTATCCAGTATACATCTTAGTTTATTAGAAACGTAACTGGCAAACAAGAACAACAAAACTGAGATCGGAAACTGCACAGTGTGGTGCAATGACACCTACAACCAAAGACAAATTCCCACAAACTACAAGGGAAAAAAGGGCTATATAAGTATGGTTCCCAATCAGAGACAACGATAGACAGCTGTCCCTGATTGGGAGCCATAACTGGCCAACAACAAAGAAATATAACAACTAGAACCTACAATCTAGAATGCCCACACCGAATCACACCCTGACCAAACTAAAATGAGAAATAAACAGGATCCTACAGGTCAGGGTGTGACAGTACCCCCCCCCCCCCCCCCCC
>QNTS01000856.1:220650-299741 GCA_003317085.1 Hucho hucho
GCCAGAGAGATAAGATGTGAACCAGTCTAACGGAGTGTGGCTAATGCCGATGGAAGATAACGTGTTGAGGAGGACGGTGTGACTGATGGCATCAAAGGCTGCACTCAGATCAAGGAGGATGAGGATGGTAAGAAGTCCAGAATCAGCTGCCATAAGGAGGTCATTGGTGATTTTGATAAGTGCTGTTTCGGTGCTATGAAGTGGACGGAAACCGGACTGGAACTGTTCATACAAGTTATTGTGGGATAGATGAGAATGGAGTTGAGAGGAAACTGTTTTTTCAAGAATTTTGGAAATGAATGGTAAATTGGATACAGAACGGAAGTTGTTGAAGTCGGAGGGATCCGCACCAATTTCTTTCAAAATTGGGGTAATTCCAGTAGTGAGAGAGGAGTGGATGATAGCAGAAATGAGGGGAACCAGGGAGGAAAGGCAGGCTTTAACAAGTTGTGTGGGAAAGGGGTCAAGGTGACAAGTGGAAGGCTTGGATTTCCTGATAAGTTCTGTGATTTCTGAAATAGTGGGTAGCTGGAAGGAAAAAAATGAATGTGTGGATGGGTGAAAGTCAACTGAGATGCTGAGGTGAGGGATAGATCCAAGGTGCTGGTGGATGTTTTTGATTTTTTCAGTAAAAAATGACAGAATGTAGTTGCAGAAGGAGGTTGTATACAAGTGAGGGGGGAGAAAGTTCTGGGGTTGGGTGATATTGTTAAGTAGGGAAAACAGTGACTTGGAGTTTCCTTTATTAGCAATGATTATACTGGAGTAATAGTGGGTTTTGGTGCTAGCAACAGAGTCCTTATAATGTAAGATGTGGTTATTGTACATTTCTTTGTGAATAGTGAGACCAGTTTTTCTATAGAGACGTTCAAGTTGCCGACCTTTGGCTTTCAAAAGACGAAGATCGGGGGTGAACCAAGGGACGGAGACAGAAAAAGAAACAGATCGGGTTTTTAACGGAGCAAGGGAATTATGGAGTCCAGTGTTGTAGTGAGAGACCAGATCATCAGGGGTGGATAGATTGTAAGTGTCAGGGAGGCAGAAGAAGTGGATACTTGAAGTGAGTGTGGCGAGATTGATATTCTTTATATTCCGAAATGAAACGAGGCGTGATATTTTAGAGATGGAGAGAGTGAGTTCCACTGTAAATGAGAGGAAAAAATGGTCAGTTATGGGGAGTTCAACAGCTGTAAGGTCAGAAGGGGTGACACCAGAGCAGCAGGTCAATGGCCGAATACTGATGCAAACCCGTCACTAGCAGGTGAACAGGCAGTAGAAAGATCCAGGCACAGACAAACAAGAAGTATGTCCTACCAGTCCACATTGTTGATAAAGATTTAAGCAGCATCGACGGCCAGTGAAAACGTCAGATGAGGCTCAAACCAGAACAGAACAGGTGAGCTAACTGTGAAGACTCAGAAAAAAGGTAATGCCAGTAGATCGTAAAAGTATTCCCAATGAAGGCAATTACACTGTCCAATTAGGTCATAGAACCATAAAGTGAGTCTGTAAAGTTAAAAGTAAAAAAAAAAGAGGTTTCCGGCAGCGAGCAGTGGCAACTAGGTGCGCCAGCGTTCACTCGTGTGGATGGCAGGCAGCTTAGCCCCAGTGATGTACTGGGCCATACGCACTACCCTCTGTAGTGCCTTGCAGTCGGAGCCCGAGCAATTGCCGTACCAGGCAGTGATGCAACCAGTCAAGATGCTCTCGATGTTGCAGCTGTAGAACCTTTTGAGGATCTGAGGACCAATGCAAAATCTTTTTCGTTTCCTGAGGGGGAATAGGCTTTGTTGTGCCCTCTTCACGACTGTCTTGCTGTGTTTGGACCATGATAGTTGGTTGGTTTTGTGGAAACCAAGGAACTTGAAGCTCTCAACCTACTCCACTACAGCCCTGTCGATGAGAATGGGGGCGTGCTCGGTCCTCCTTTTCCTGTAGTTCACAATCATCTCCTTAGTCTTGGTTACGTTGAGGGAAAGGTTGTTATTCTGGCACCACCAGGCTGTCTCTTCGTTGTCGGTGATCAGGCCTACCACTGTTGTGTTGTCTACAAACTTAATGATGGTGTTGGAGTCGTGCCTGGCCATGCAGTCGTGGGTGAACAGGGAATACAGTAGGGGACTGACCACGCACCCCTGGGGGGCATCAGTGTTGAGGCTCAGCGTGGCAGATATGTGCTACCTACCCTCACCAGCTGGAGGAAGCCCGTCAGGAAGTCCAGGATCCAGTTGCAGAGGGAGGTGTTAAGTCTCAGGATCCTTAGCTTAGTGATGAGCTTGAGGGTACTATGGTGTTGAACGCTGAGCTGTAGTCAATGAATAGCGTTCTCACATAGGTGTTCCTTTTGTCCAGGTGGGAAAGGGCAATGTGGAGTGCAATAGAGATTGCATCATCTGTGGATATGTTTGGGCGGTATGCAAATTGGAGTGGGTCTAGGGTTTCTGGGATAATGGCGTTGATGTGAGCCATTACCAGCCTTTCAAAGCGCTTCATGACTACGGACGTGAGTGCTACGGGTCTGTAATCATTTAGGCAGGTTGCCTTCGTGTTCTTGGGCACAGGGACTATGGTGGTCTGCTTGAAACATGTTGGTATTACAGACTCAATCAGGGACATGTTGAAAATGTCAGTGAAGACACCTGCCAGTTGGTCAGTACATGCCCGGAGCACACATCCTGGTAATTAGTCTGGCCCCGCAGCATTGTGAATGTTGACCTGTTTAATCGTCTTACTCATGTTGGCTACGGAGAGCGTGATCACACAGTCGTCCGGAACAGCTGATGCTCTCATGCTAGCCTCAGTGTTGCTTGCCTCGAAGTGAGCATAGAAGTGATTTAGCTTGTCTGGTAGGCTCGTGTCACTGGGCAGCTTGCGGCTGTGCTTCCCTTTGTAGTCCGTAATAGTTTGCAGGCCCTGCCACATAAGACAAGCGTCGGAGCCGGTGTAGGTTGATTCAGTCTTAGCCCTGTATTGACGCTTTGCCTGTTTGATGGTTCGTCGCAGGGCATAGCAGGATTTCTTATAAGCTTCCGGGTTAGAGTCCCGCACCTTGAAAGCGGCAGCTCTACCCTTCAGCTCAGTGCGAACGTTTTCTGTAATCCATTGCTTCTGGTTGGGGTATGTACGTACAGTCACTGTGGGGACGACGTCCTCAATGCACTTATTGATAAAGCCAGTGACTGATGTGGTGTACTCCTCAATGCCATCGGAAGAATCCCCGAACATGTTCCAATCTGTGATAGCAAAACAGTCCTGTATTTTAGCATCTGTTTCATCTGACCACTTTTTTATAGACCGAGTCACTGGTGCTTCCTACTTTAATTTTTGCTTGTAAGCAGGAATCAGGAGGATAGAGTTGTGGTCGGATTTACCAAATGGGGGGCGAGGGAGAGCTTTGTACGCGTCTCAGTGTGGAGTACATGTGATCAATATTTTTTTCCCCTCTGGTTGCACATTTAACATGTTGATGGAAATTAGGTAGAACTTATTTAAGTTTCCCTGCATTAAAGTCTCCGGCCACTAGGAGTGCCGCCTCTGGGTGAGTGGTTTCCTGTATGTTTATTCCATTACATTTACAGTGTAGAATGGATATAATTATCTATAATGTTTTTCTTAGCACACGCCCCCAAGTATAGTCTCTATAGTAGAGGAACGTGTCACCTCTCAAACAGGGACAATCACTAGGGCCAGCTCACAAGTATTGGCTTTTTAAGACACGGTTCCTAATCAACACTAAAAGCTAAATCATTTTGAAAACATTAAAACAAACACAAATGATCACATCGACACAGACTGCAAACTGGCAACACAAGTCATAAGTAGGCTACCGCAAAGGGAATCTGAACGCTGTTCACTAGAAGAGTCCGGTGTTTCAGCCTATGTAAAGGTGCCTATTGTATTTCTTTGCAGCGCGTATATCATTTCAGATTTTCGAAATTGATAAAATCTCAAATCTATTGCAAAGGCATTTTAGAAGCATTACCTCTATAGCTAATCCCGGACACTCAATCATTCTTCATCGCGCAGTCTTCTAAACTCCCAACTCCATTTAATGCCAAGATGATTATATTTATTTTTGATTATACTGAATCATAATTACATTTGCAGCCTATCAGGTTGCGTGATCCTCGCAATGTTACGTGTAAAATACAACTAATGAGACACAGAATTAAATGTATACCACCCTCGCACAAATGCAACCATTTATTTTTCACATTTGTATTTAATTTCTTTCACTAGCAAATGCAAGTGAACTGCTGGCCCTTTAGAGCCCACTGAATGTCCATCTTATGTTCGCTAACGTTAGCTTGAAACTATTCGTGTTTACCTTTCCACAACCCACAGAGTTGAAAAGGGATTTGTCCATGTGTTTACGTACAGCTGACAGTCGGCATCACAACAAACAGGAGGAGGGGCAGACACGGGGTAGCTACGTCGAATAATGATGTATTCATCTCCATGTCCGTTGACACAATCTCCGTACATGTCTGTGTGTTGTAGCTCGAGAATCGGGATGTTGGATTTACTCAGTGGATTTTTTTTTTTTTTTTTTAAATCAGGCTCTATTCATTTATGCATACTTTTAACTGGAATCTCGTACCTGCGTACATGGACAGAGAATTACGTAGTTGATACGTAAAATGCGTCCATGTTGGCAGGTCTGGAATAGAGTTGTGTGTGCATGGAAGGAGCAGGGGTGTTAGGAACAGAGTTGTGTGTGCGTGGAAGGAGGAGGAGGGAGTGTTAGGAATAGAGTTATGTATGTGTGTGAAGGAGTAGCTGAGTTAACTGGTCGCAGCACAATTTGGTTTTGGTGGCAGTGGGGACTTTGAGTAAGTGACGTTAGACTGATAGCTCTTTGTCTCAACAGAAACAAAGAAAATATGAAACCAGTGTAATGGAAATTTTACATTGTGCATCTTATCTTTGGTGTCATAAACAATCCTTGGTTCCTGCCTGTGTCTGGTCAAGAGACCGGGGGGGCCTTCCGGAGGAACATCAGGCAGAACACCCAGAATATGTTCTTTAAGTTAAGATAGAAGACGGAGCCAGTCACATGTAGGAACCGATCCAATGAATCATGTTCATGTAGGTTTAGATAGCAGTATATAAGGCTCTTTGTAAGGAACACCCTTGGGGAGCTCACTTCAGACCGGTACTTATGCATCTAAGTTTGACTATTACTTCTCCAGCTTGCTGACAATAAAGAGGGATTCATTTAACATTGACTTTGAGTGTCCAATGTAAGAATTTCCACAACACCAGTGTAGACTTAAAGTATCTTGCTGAGTTCTGTCTGAAGAAAAGAAAAAAGGAAAAAGGAATAAAAAAGAGAGGGCGGAGATTAAAAAAGGGCAGAGAGCATACATTTTGAGTTCAGATTTAAAACTCAGTGTGTGCTTGTGTGCACATGTGTATGTGTGCGAGTGTGCGAGCGTGTCTTTGTAGCATAGGTAAATAAGCAGGAAACCGTCTTGTCTCAGTCAGAGTTCAAAGGGTCTCTCTTCTCTTCCTCTCTGTATCTCTATTGATCTCTGTGTTCTCCTGGGGCTCCATTACTGAGAGATAAGTGGTTGTTCCCTGCTCCTACAGCTGCTGCTCCTGTTCCTTGATCTCCTCTACCTAGCTCAGTGTTAGCAGCGGTAGGAAGTTGTTTGTTCAGATCATGTGGGTGTGGGTGTGTGTGTGTTAGGCTTGGTGGAGAGATTGTAACACCACCATCTCCCTTTGTAATTACAGAACTTTCAGGAACTGGAATAAATCTAATCTGAGCGTCAGAGGAAGCGAGAGAGGGGGATGGAAAATGAAAGAGGCTGTCTCAGTGGCATGACTTATTGGAGGCGGGGCTTTCAGGAAGTTCTTCTTGGCCACTTGCTAGAGTAATGTTAGAGTAAATGTCATTCCTGTTCATCATGTTAAGTTTGTATACTGCAAATGTAGAATTTCCTTGAATATTTACGCATATTACATATTCTAATATAATATTAATAATATGACTTAATGATATGACACAAGCCTGCGCTGAGGAGTCCCGGGAATTGTGTCCCCCTCTATCTCTTTTCTTCGGACGGATTAGGGAACAGTGCTAGTAACAGTGGCTTGACGCTGGCTGGCACTGTTCCCCTAGTCCAGCGGACTAGGCTAGTACCATGGCTTGACCGTGGACCGACCTGACTTCCAGTCCACGGACAACCCCAGACCGTTAGCATCCAGAAGACTGATGCTAATCCCCAACGAGGAGGCTACTGAGGATGGAGCCACCAATCGACATGGAGCAGCAAGAACGGCAACATCAACCGCCAGACCAGAAACCATGATCCGCTTGAAATTCAGCAAAGCAGTTGTCCAGAGAGGTATGGCCTGTGTGCTGTCTGACCTCAACTGCCTGGTGAAACCCCCAGGGCTACAGAAATCAATTGAAGCCAGTTTCAAGACACCCCAGAAACTAGAACAGTTTTGGTTAAAATACAGAAATTGATACAGATTTAGCCCCGTTTAACAGATTCAGAGCATACCCCCTTTCCGACACAGAATCTAAGATAGTTACAGAACAGCTTCACAATGAATGGATTCAGGACTATGACATACACATTTCGTTATGCAGGTTCGCCACCCTCGAGTCAATGGCTAGGAGGGACCTGGACGAAGGCAACATCTGGACTGGGGCACAAACATTTTATTATAAAATTTAATTAAACTGGAGTGGTTGGAGACCAGCACCTCCCAAGTACCATCATGCTGGGGAACAACAGGGGCAAACTAAGGCTCATACAATTAGTGTTTTCATGTGTACATATGAGACACGCCAACTATATGTATTTTAACCAGTTATATTTGATTAGATTTACAGTTGAATGCCGAAAGCTAACGGCTAAATATTTTAGCACTAGCCTGACAGTCTATGGTGTTTTGTTACATTAAATATGTATGCCTCTTCTATAATTTATTTTACTAGTAGCCAGTTTAAAGAGAAAACGGCGGTGTACTATTTAACCTATGTAATACAAGTGTATTATTTTAGTGGTTTTGGACACCACCACACCATATTTGAATAATTCATAATTAAATGACTAAATGAGAGCTACTGTATATGAAGTATGTCATTGAGAAGGAGGTTACAAAACAAGCTGTTTGTGCAGTACTGTTGAACCTCAACTCACCCATGGTAAAAAATAAATCAAATACAGCAGCTACTTAGGTTTGTTTGGGTGTGATCCATGCATTGGTTGTATTTAGCTGGCCGAAAGAACAAGCTATATGATGTTACTGCGTGCATAATCATCCATGTCCCACATTTTCATTGTCATTTTATTCACAGTGAGCTTGGGAGGAGAATGCAGAACCCTGCACTACCTCAACACCAGCTAAGGAAGGGAAAGGGAGAGGTAATTATAACAGAGGGAGAGAGAGGACATACAATCTCAATTCATCTTTCCTCGATTCCTTTGCATCATACATCCTCGCCTCCTTTTCAACTGCATCAGAGTATGTACGTTGGGAGCGGTAATACTAACATGAACATTTTTATAATTGACTGCCAAAATTGCTCCCACCATCATGAAAGGTAACGTTGTTCATTATTTTGCTTTCCTCATCATCCCAGAAACTAATTAGTGGGGGAAGCTGTGCTCATCTAACCTGCACAATAATATTACACAATTCAAAACTGGTTTTATTCAATTGGTATTAAATAAATCTCTATTAGTTTCAATGTTATTAAACTAAAGTGGAAAGACTGACATTCACTAAACTGGTGCTTCTTTTGTCTCCCCAGGTTACGGGGGGGACTGGGAGAACAGGCCCCATCCGGGATTCTGCACCCCATTTTGCATGACTGTGGAAGGCTTCTTTGATTGACAGTCTCTCTCTCACACTACCATAATTCCAATGGATATCCAGTGCAGGACATGAGTGGTTGTAATGGATGAAAACCAGTATGGGAATGTGGACTATTTATTATAAAGTTAAGATTCATACAAAGAAGGGGTCAGCAACCCAGTCCTGATTGTGGTAGTTCTGAGTGTCACATTTTTTATTGAACTTCTAACACTGCTCTGCAGAGAAGATCAAAACATCCACCCAGAGAACCAACACCATGTGCGTGCTGTTCGGGAGCAGCTTCAGTCAGAGCAGGAAACCCCCACCAGCATTACACCGACATGTCCTTGACAGGCTGCACTGCCAGTAGAAACCAACTGTGGCCAACTCTTCTGTGGTTCCTGTATAATTACATATTGGAGATGTGGGACCTGGCTTGGTGCTATTAACTACTTAGGGAGGAGTGGGGCGCTAGCTACCCGGTGAAATGTAAGGCGCCAAATTCAAAATCCAAAAGTTTAAATATTAAACATTCATCAATATACAAGTGTTGCATAGTCATCAAAAGCTCTGATTCTTGGCAATATCACAGCGTTGTCAGATTTCAAAAAGGCTTTATGGCAAAAGCACAACATTAGATTGTTTGAGGATATGTGCATATCCTATTTTCTGGGCCTGATTGGCAGGCATTTGACTTTGGGCACGCCAGACTCTCCAAAACCGTCTCCTCGGCAGCCGCTCCCTAAGAAGTTAACCAAACTTGTATGTTGTAGTCCTGGATGCATTCATTGTGAAACTGTACTGTAACTACCTTGGATTCTATGTTGGAAAGGGGGTATGCTCTGAGTTTGTTCAACGGGGCTGTTGTCTGGTCATTTCTTACTCAGGCTGTTGGTCCAGTACTGGTTCTGGATGCTGGCGGGGTCCGGGGTGGTCCATGGACTGGGGAGTCAGGCCACGGTTATGCCACTGTTACCTTTCCTTCATCCCCAGTCCTTCAAGTGTTGGGTGGTCCATGGACTGGGGAGCAAGGTCGTGCCGCTGTCAAGCCACTGTAATCTTCCATTTTTCTCTAGTCCTTCCAGTGTCGGGTGGTCCGTGAACTAGCGGAACAGAACTAGCCGCGATCAAGCCAATGTTACTAGTTCTGTCCCATAGACCATTGATGGAAAATAAAATGAGAGAGAGAAAGTGGGAAAGAGAAGGACACCACACCATAAAATCCTCACCATGCAGGGTTCTGTGTAATGAAGATGAACCAGAGTTGCAAAGAGTGGGTGGGACATAGGGAATATATTAAAAGTGTTTATTCTTTCTTCCACTGGAGAAATATGTTTCTGCATGTCACCTCTGTCGCTAAGCAGTGACTCATCCTCTCGGCGAGGGTTGTCGTGCTTTTGTTGGATGTCTGCCCGGGAAGAGGCGGGGCCCGGGATCTCTGTGACATTTTAGCTGTAGGCAGCCTGACCCCTTGACCTAGCATGCAAATCAGATAGTGTGGATTGTTCTAGAATGCTGATGGTGTGTGGGTGGAACTGATACCCTCAGGGTTCTGGTGCTGAACACCTCAGCTCTCCTTCGTTTCCTCAACTCTCAACTGGCAAAACCAACTCAGCTCCCAACCAGCATTGTCTTCTCAACTCAATATTAACCTGGAAGCAGCTCAACTCTCAAACGACAGAAACTAACCACTAACAAAAATACTCAGGCGCTAAACATAGGCTACATAATAAGAGTTCCCTGAATACTAGATCAACATTCCCAACAGATATACAGTACTCTACAAAAGAACACTGCATCTCAGTTGGTCCAATTATTTGAAGAAAACCAATCTGTTGCATCTCTGTTTAGCAGACAGATTTATAGCAAACATATTGATCTTATACTAATAAGGCCCACGTTTGGCGTTTAGTTGAGTTGAAGCAATTTTCCTGGAAACAAATTGTGAGTCAGTTTTCTCAATGGGATTTCAGTTTGTTCAGACTCATACATTGTTAATATAAATTGGTTCGTACAAAGTATGAGTTCATTCAGTGAATTGATTCCCAGATGCCCAGATGACTCCCAATGGGGAATCAATGAGTTGATTCTCAGATGATTCCCTCTGTAATAGGGGAATAAGTGAGTGGATTCACTGATGATTCCCTGTATAATTGGGAATCTGTGAGTTGATTCCCAGATGACTCCCTTTAAAATAGGGTAAGTGAGCCCTGGTGGGCCTGCAAAGCCTCACAGAGGCCTGTACAAGAGGGTATGTTACGGGAACACTGCATCTATCTATTATCCCCCAGTCATAATACAATCAGCTCTGCTGTAATGGGGAATATTACCTTGCACAACTCACTCACAACTCATTTGCAGAATTAATTGCAGTATTAGGCTCTGCACGTCCCCAGCGGCTAGTGCAGCTCTTGCGATAACACATTTCATTAAGTTCACTTGTTTACAACCCATTCCATTCGAGACACCAACGATATGCAGGAGAAGGAGGCAGCCACACAGAAAGACAGGCAGAGTCTCTCACAGTACAGGGCTCGGCTCAAGAACTCAACAGACATGGGTGAGTGAGAGATATCTGTAAAGAAGATGGCCTTTGTCACTAAGATAATGTTGATGATCCTTGTGTTTGGCCTCAAGTCACTGCTCAGGAACTGTACAAGGCCTGGGTGAGAGAGAGATACACTATACATGTGGACACTCCTGGATTCGGCTATTTCAGCCACACCCGTATCTGACAGGTGTACAAAATCAAGCACACAGCTGTGCAATCTCCATAGACAAACATTGGTAGTAGAATGGCCTTACTGAAGAGCTCAGTGACTTTCAACATGGCACCGTCACAGGATGCCACCTTTCCAACAAGTCAGTTCATCAAATTTCTGCCCTGCTAGAGCTGCCCCAGTCAACTGTAAGTGCTGTTATTGTAATGTGGAAACGTTTTGGAGCAACAACGGATCAGCCGCGAACTGGTAGGCCCTCAAGCTCATTCAGGCCAAAGAGTTCAATCTTGGTTTCATCAGACCAGAGAATCTTGTTTCTCATGGTCTGAGAGACTTTAGGTGCCTTTTGGTCAACTCCAAGCGGGCTGTCATGTGCCTTTTGCGGAGGAGTGGCTTCCGTCTGGCCACTCTACCATAAAGGCCTGATTGGTGGAGTTCTGGTTGTCCTTCTGGAAGTTTCTCCCATCTCCACAGAGGAACTCTAGAGCTCTGTCAGAGCGACCATCGGGTTCTTGGTCACCTCCCTGACCGAGGCCCTTCTCCCCCGATTGCTCAGTTTGGCCGGGGCAGCCAGCTCTACAAAGAGTCTTGGTGGTTCCACATTTCTTCCCTTTAAGAATGGTGGAGGCCACTGTGTTCTTTGGGACCTTCAATGCTGCAGAAATGTTTTGGTACCCATCCCCAGATCTGTGCCTCGACACAAACCTGTTTCAGCACTCTATGGAAAAATTCCTTTGACCTCATGGCTTGGTTTTTGCTTTGACATGCACTGTCAACTGTGGGACCTTATATAGACAGGTTTGTGCCTTTCCAAATCATGTCCAATCAATTGAATTTACCACAGGTGGACTCCAATCAAGTTGTAGAAACATCTCAAGGATGATCAATGGAAACAGGATGCACCTGAGCTCAATTTTGAGTCTCATAGCAAAGATGTCTGAATACTTATGTAAATAAGGTATTTTAGTTTTTTATTTGTAATAAATGTGTAAAACTTTCTAAAAACCTGTTTTTGCTTTGTCATTATGGGGTGTTATGTGTAGATTGATAAGATTTGTTTTGTATTTAATCCATTTTAGAATAAGGCTGTAACATAACAAAACGTGGAAAAGGTCAAGGGTTCTGAATACTTGCATGTCCCAGTTTAATACTGTCAGAAAGAACAGGCCAGACTGAGAGGCACAGACAAGTTAGAGTTAAATGTTTCATTGTTGAGTCTGTTGCGGAGGTCTCTCTTTAACTCTCTCTGTTGTTTGCTCTCTCTCACTCTTGTTTTCTCTCTCTCGCACTAATACACTCTCTTGCTCTAAGTCTCTATTTTTTTTTGCTTTGTGTCTCTTTCAGTCAGTGATACATGCCCTGTGCCATAGATGCTTGTTATGATGAGAGAGCCAGCAAAGGGCAAATCCACACAGTTCAGAAAATAGAGGAAGAAAGAGAAGAGAGAGGAGGGGGGGGGCTATCCACAAAGCACATCAACAGTGATAAAATAGTTAACATGTGTCAGAGACGCTGTGCAGCACGCACTGCAAAGTGTCAGATTGATTTCTTTATGTATTTTACTATTCCTGTCTCCCGCTTGGAAGGCAATAAACACTATATTATGCATAATTAAGCATACATTAGTGTCATATGAAGCTGTTTAATGTATTTAATGTGTCTAGCTCATCACCTGGGGTCAGTCTCTGTGTGTATAGCTTAAGTGTGCAGTGAGAGCCTTAAAAACAATATCAGACATAGGAATGACCTGCGATCTGGAAAACAAACTTGCTCCCATCTCACAAACTCAAAATTCCAGTGGCCAGACATTCTCAACGACAAGACATATGAGAGACCACTCTCTCAGGCATGATAGGTCTCTGTTACTACACTCTAAAAATGCTGTGTTGTTTGGTTGACCCAAATGCTGGGTTGCAGGCATTGGGTCACTTAGTATGGTTGTTTTCTTTAAAAACTGCTGGGTTATTGTTGCTGGTTATTGGTGCTGGGTTACTGAGCTGTAACAAAGCAGTCAGATCAGAAGACTGGAGGTGTAGTTTAGTAGGGGCGTGTCTTTCAGGCAGTTATGTTTAGCCACCCATGAGAGTAAATGTCATTCCTGTTCATCTGTTGTATTGTATTGTTAACATGTGTTAAGGTTGAGCTTTGCAAATTTTTTTTGGTTTCAATGAGGTTTACAGATGTATATGAATTTCATTTAAAACTGTCACGACTTCCGCCGAAGTCGGCCACTCTCCTTGTTCGGGCGGTGTTCGGTGGTTGTCGTCACCGGTTTACTAGTCATCACCGCTCCTTTTTCGTTATCCATTGGTTTTACCTTGGTTTTCTGTTACACCTGTTGCTTATTCCCCCTCATTAGTCTGCGTGTATTTATTCCTCTGTTTTCCTTCTTGTCCTTGTGAGTGATTATTTTTCGTTTGTTCAGTGTGTGTCATGTTTGACGGCTATTTTTATTCCGGGTGTTTTGTTTATGCGCCCGAGGCTATATTTGTCGTGGAAGTATTTTTGCCTACTCTTTTTGTACTTTGTTATGTACTATGGCTGATTAAATATGTTGGTTTCCACGCATTTCAACTCTCCTGCGCCTGACTCCTTTTGTCGTCAGTACACAGTTTAACAGAATCACTCACCCATAATATGGAGCCAGCAGGATCAGCTACCCCAGTCGGAGGAGTCGAGGAGCGCATCTGAGAACACATGCTGCAACGTCTCGGTACCATCATGGATTGCGTGGTCCAGACCCTGGACCACTGGGAGAGACAGGAGGTCTCTCCAGCTCCTCGACCAGCTCAACAGGGATTAATTCTACCCGTTCCTCCTGAACCATGTCCCAGTGGGATTCGTCTCTCCCTTCCTAGGGAGTATGATGGGACGGCAGTACGGTGCCAGGGTTTCCTATTACAACTGGACTCATACCTGGCCACCGTTCATCCAGCTCCCTCAGGAAGGGAGAAAGTATCCGCCCTTGTTTCCTGTCTCTCGGGGAAAGCTCTGGAGTGGGCCAACGCCGTGTGGGCAGAAGGAGACGCGGCTCTGGACAACTTTGAGGAGTTCACCCACCATTTCTGGGCCGTTTTCGATCATCCTCCACAGGGTAGAGCGGCGGGGGAACGGCTCTTCCACTTGAAACAGGGGACAAGGAGCGCACAGGACTTCGCCCTAGAGTTTCGTACTGCCGGAGCAGGATGGAATGACAGGGCCCTTATAGACCACTACAG
The DNA here is from genome assembly GCA_003317085.1 of Hucho hucho. Lineage (NCBI taxonomy): Eukaryota > Metazoa > Chordata > Actinopteri > Salmoniformes > Salmonidae > Hucho > Hucho hucho. The sequence goes on from QNTS01000856.1 coordinate 234,407, forward strand.
GTGCAGCCTGCGCGAGGACGTCCGACGGGAACTGGCCTGCAGGGATGCCACCATTACCTTCGACCAGCTGGTGGATCTGTCCATCCGGTTGGATAACCTGCTGGCTACCCGCGGACGTCCAGAGAGGGCTCTGTCGGTCCCACCTTCCAGTACCCTCGCTCCGGAACCCATGGAGCTGGAAGGGGCTGCGCGTAGGGAGACTGGAGGAGGGGCTTTCACATGCACCATCTGTGGCCGCAGAGGGCACACTGCTGGTCGGTGCCGGGTTGGTCCCTCTGGGAGTAGAGACAGCAGGCAGAACACTCTGGCGTCACCCCAGGTGAGTATGCACCACCCTCTTCCAGAGTCCTCTGTCGAACAACTGTTTGTGTCTGGTTGTTTCCCTGATGTTTCCCCTCATTCCCAGTATAAGGCGCTAGTCGATTCAGGTGAAGCTGGGAATTTTATTGACAGAGCGCTCGCTTTGAGTTTAGGGATTCCCATAAATCCTGTGGTCAGACCTTTTCCTGTTCACGTTATAGATGGTCGACCATTAGGGTCTGGGACAATCCGGGATTCTACCACCTCCCTGGTTATGGTAACGCAGGGGAAACACGAGGAGAGAATCAGTCTTTTCCTCATTGACTCCCCTTCGTTTCCAGTGGTACTAGGTCTTCCCTGGCTAGCTCGTCATGACCCCATCATTTCCTGGCAACAGCGGGCTCTTACGGGGTGGTCGCGAGAGTGTTCGGGGAGGTGTGTAGGAGTTTCCGTTGGTGCTACCACAGTGGAAAGTCCAGAACAGGTCTCCACCGTGCACATCCCTCCAGAATATGCCAATTTGGCTCTCGCCTTCTGTAAAAAGAAGGCGACTCAATTACCACCCCATTGACGGGGGGATTGTGCAATAGATCTCCTGGTAGACGCTGCGCTTCCCAGGAGTCACGTGTATCCCCTGTCGCAAGCGGAGACGGAGGCTATGGAGACATATGTCACCAAATCTTTGAGTCAGGGGTACATTTGGTCCTCCACCTCCCCCGCTTCCTCGAGTTTATTTTTTGTGAAGAAGAAGGATGGAGGTTTACGCCCGTGTATTGATTATAAAGGTCTAAATAAAATCACGGTGAGGTACAGTTACCCACTACCTCTTATCGCCACGGCGATTGAGTCAATGCACGGGGCACGCTTCTTCACCAAACTGGATCTCAGGAGCGCGTACAATCTGGTGCGTATTAGGGAGGGAGACGAGTGGAAGACAGCGTTTAGTATTACATCAGGCCATTATGAGTACCTCGTCATGCCGTACGGGTTGATGAATGCTCCATCAGTCTTCCAATCCTTTGTAGACTAGATTTTCAGGGACATGTAGTGGTGTATATTGATGACATTCTGATATACTCCACTACACGCGCCGAGCATGTGTCTTTGGTGCGCAAGGTACTTGGACGATTGTTGGAGCATGACCTGTACGTCAAGGCTGAGAAATGCTTGTTCTTCCAGCAGACCGTCTCCTTCCTTAGTTATCGCATTTCCACATCAGGGGTGGAGATGGAGAGTGACCGCATTGCAGCCGTGCATAATTGGCCGACTCCCAGCACGGTAGAGGTGCAGCGATTTTTAGGGTTTTCCAATTACTACCAGAGATTTATCCGGGGCTTTGGCCAGGTGGCTGCTCCCATACCTCACTGCTGAAGGGGGGTCCGGTGTGTCTGCAGTGGTCGGCAGAGGCAGATAGGTCTTTTGGACACTTGAAGGCTCTGTTCACCTCGGCTTCCGTGCTGGCTCACCCGGATCCTTCTTTGGCGTTCATAGTGGAGGTGGACGCGTCCGAGGCTGGGATATGAGCCATGCTCTCTCAGGGCTCGGGTACGTCACCGAAGCTCCGACCCTGTGCGTTTTTCTCGAAGAAGCTCAGCCCGGCGGAGCAGAACTATGATGTGGGGGACCGGGAGTTGTTGGCTGTGGTTAAGGCTCTGAAGGCGTGGAGACACTGGCTTGAGGGGGCTAAACACCCTTTCCTCATCTGGACTGACCACCGCAACCTGGAGTACATCCGGGCAGCGAGGAGACTGAATGCTCACCAGGCAAGGTGGGCCATGTTCTTTACCCGCTTTGTGTTTACCCTGTCCTACAGACCAGGTTCCAAGAATGGGAAGGCAGACGCACTGTCACGGCTGTATGATACAGAGGAGAGGTCCATGGATCAGACTCCCATACTCCCGGCTTCCTGCCTGGTGGCGCCGGTCGTATGTGAGCTGGATGCGGACATTGAGCAGGCATTACGTACAGAGCCCGCTCCACCTCAGTGTCCCGTCAGGCGTCTGTACGTTCCGTCTGTTGTCCGTGACCGGTTGATTTATTGGGCCCACACGTCACCCTCCTCTGGTCATCCGGGGATCGGTCGTACGGTGCGCTGCCTGACTGGGAAGTACTGGTGGCCCACCTTGGCTAAGGACGTGAGGGTCTATGTTTCCTCCTGCTCGGTGCGTGCCCAGTGTAAGGCTCCTAGACACCTACCCAGAGGTAAGCTACATCCCTTACCTGTTCCACAACGACCTTGGTCACACCTGTCAGTGGACTTTCTTACAGATCTTCCTCCTTCACAGGGGAACACCACGATCCTGGTCATTGTGGATCGTTTCTCTAAGTCCTGTCGTCTCCTCCCTCTGCCCGGTCTTCCTGTGGCCCTACAAACTGCGGAGGCCCTGTTTACACACGTCTTCCGGCACTACGGGGTGCCTGAGGATATTGTGTCTGATCGAGGTCCCCAATTCACTTAGAGAGTCTGGAAGGCATTCATGGAGCGTCTGGGGGTCTCGTCAGTCTTACCTCAGGTTATCACCCCAAGAATAATGGGCAGGTGGAGAGAGTTAGCCAGGATGTGGGCAGGTTTCTGCGGTCCTATTGCCAGGACCGGCCGGGGGAGTGGGCAGTGTTCGTGCACTGGGCAGAGAAGGCGCAGAACTCGCTTCGCCACTCCTCCACTAACCTCTCACCCTTTCAGGTGGTATTGGGGTACCAGCCGGCACCATGGCATCAGAGTCAGACTGAGGCTCCTGTGGTGGACGATTGGTTCCGGCATGCGGAGGAGACCTGGGAGGCCGCCCATGGTCACCTCCAGCAAGCCGCGCTACGCCAAAAGAAAAGCGCGGACCGTCAGTGAGGCCCCGGTGTTCGCACCGGGGGACCGGGCCTGGCTCTCGACCCGAAACCTGCCCCTCCGCCTGCCCTGCCGGAAGCTGGGCCCACGGTTTGTGGTGCCATTTAAAGTCCTGAGGAGAGTGAACGAGGTATGTTACAGGTTACAGCTTCCCCCCGATTATAACATTAACTTGTTAGGGAGTGGTGGGGCGCTAGCAGGTGAAATGCAAGGCAAAATCCAAAAGTTGAATTATTAAACATGCACCAATATACAAGTGTTTCATACTCATCAAAAGCTCTGCTTCTTGGCAATATCACACCGTTGTCGGATTTCAAAAAGGCTTTACGGCGAAAGCACTACATTTGATTGTTTGAGGGTAGCACCTTCAATATTTTCCATAACCATGAAATCTTTAGCCAGCGCGGTCGATAGAAAATGCATTTCACAGAGAAAACCTGTGCCTTACCTTTTGTAGAACTTCTGCAGAGGGCTTCCTAAGTGTCCAACGAAGACAATCCATGGGTATTTGGTTATAAAAAGTCATTAATTATATCCATAAATCTCCGTTTGGTTGGCGCCTTGTGTTTAGAAAATCCAACGTGAACAGAACGCGTTCATCTAAACCTATAAACTTTCCCTCAACAAAACAAAAACCAACTAAAATGCATCCAAAAACCAATTAAAATTAATAAAAGTGATAATCTTTCACTTGGATGGTCACCTAAACGTTATATAAGTCAAATAAAGTGGACCGCTCAGCCAAACGTGCGCCCAAAAACGTGCAACTGAAAAAGAGCTCCTGTCACTAAAACCTCTACCTATTGAAGACAATGGTTCCGATTGCTATGAAACTTTACGTATACACTGCTGACATCCAGTGGAAGCAATAGGTACTACAATCAGTGTCCTGGTATAAAGACTTTTCTAAAGGCACTGTCTCAAAGTGAGCCATAAGCCACCAGAATGACATTTCCAGGTGGAATTTTCTCTGGTTTTTGCCTGCCAAATGAGTTCTGTTACACTCACAGACAAAATGTTAACATTTTTGGAAACCTCAGAGTGTTTCCTATCCAATAGTACTAATTATGTGCATATCCTATTTTCTGAGCCTGAGTGGCAAGCATTTTACTTTGGGCATGCAAGACTCTCCAAAACCGACCCCTCAGCTGCCGCTCCCTAACAAGTTAACCTCTCGTTCCATGTGTCTCTCCTCAGGCCGGTGGTGGCTGGTCCGCTCTAGGAATCTGAGGTACGGGAGGTCCCTCCACCCTCCCTGGACATCGAGGGGGATCCGGCGTACTCCGTCCGTTCCATCCTGGATTCGAGACGTCGGGCGGGGGGCCTTCAGTATCTCGTGGAGTGGGAGGGGTACAGTCCTGAGGAGAGGTGCTGGGTTCCGGTGGCGGATGTGTTGGACCCTGAATTGCTGCGGGAGTTCCATCTTCGTCGACCGGATCGCCCTGCGCCTCGCCCTCCGGGTCGTCCCAGAGGCCGGTGTCGGCACACCGCTGGAGCCGCGCGTCAAGAGGGGGGTACTGTCACGACTTCCGCTGAAGTCGGCCCCACTCCTTGTTCGGGTGGTGTTCGGCGGTCGACGTCACCGGTTTACTAGTCATCACCGCTCCTTTTTTCGTTATCCATTGGTTTTGCCTTGGTTTTCTGTTACACCTGTTGCTCATTCCCCCTCATTAGTCTGCGTGTATTTATTCCTCTGTTTTCCTTCTTGTCATTGTGAGTGATTATTTTTCATTTGTTCAGTATGTGTCATGTTTGACGGCTATTTTTATTCCGGGTGTTTTGTTTATGCGCCCGAGGCTATATTTGTCGTGGAAGTATTTTTGCCTACTCTTTTTGTACTTTGTTATGTACTATGGCTGATTAAATACGTTGGTTTCCACGCATTTCAACTCTCCTGCGCCTGACTCCTTTTGTCGTCAGTACACAGCTTAACAAAACCTTTGTAGTTCACATTGTTGGTATATGATAAAGTGGTGTACTTAAGTGTAATATGTAATAAATTATCTGAACATGATAGTATGTGTAAAATGTTAACATTTATAAGGAACATTTCAATTTGCAGTATGTAAACTTAACATAATGAAAGGAAAGAAATGTAAGCCACACCTTTTTAAAATAACTGAATGATTACATAAAAACATACGCAGCTGCTAGGTCAACCCAGCATGACATTAAAAAATACCCAACTGATGGTTAAATTAATCCATGTTTGGGTGACCCTAACAACCTCATGTTGGGTATTTCTCACAACTCAACTGACTGGGTCAAAACAAGCCATTGTGTGTTTTGTCCAATATTTACCTAGTGCTGGGTTACCAAATAACCCATATTGCGTTGTTTTTAAACCATGCATATTTTAGAGTGTACAAAGGGATAGTTCCATTATGTCATATAGCTCTATCTATGGCTTAAAACAAGTCATACATTGGGGGGTAATACAATAAGGAAGTTAATACACCATTGCATGATACTCTCTTACCTAATTTAAATAAGTATCACCTTGTAACCAACATCGGAGAAGGTGTGTTTGTCCAGGGGATAGGGCATATATGGCTAGATACCTACTCTACTGGTGCCAACATTTGACTGTAGGGTGTCAGTAAATATATGTAATTAAAAGTTTACACTAAGATACTTATATGTCTCCCCTTTCATCTGTGTTTGGTTTTAGCTAGTTACTGGCTAGCTTGGTCTTCAGCCAGCACGGAACAAAAGGGGGGAGAAGGGTTGTGAAAACATTCATCACTGCTGCTGTGAACATGCCAAATGGGAGATGTATGAAACAATTGACAGCGTTGATGCAATTTCAATGCTGTTTGAGTTGCTTTATGTGTCACCAGATTTTGATGAGATGATTTTACTGCTCACTGCATCCATGTTTTTTGACATAGGTGTCTCAAAGACCTGTCAGACAAGGCAAGCTCATGAATATAAGCTCCCTGCCCACTCAGCCTGTCTTTTCAAACTTCCTGGTAGTTAACCATGATAAATTTTTTTAAATATTCCTATCTGCAAAAAATATTCTGGGTGATATTTTAGTCACTCAAAAGGCTATTTTACATAGGAATCAGAATGTCGAATCTGCTTTCTATTTCGCAACAAAGCCTCCTTCACTCATGCTGCCAAACTTGCACTAGTAAAACTGACTATCCTACCGATCCTTGACTTCGGCGATGTCATCTACAAAACAGCTTCCAATACTCTACTCAGCAAACTGGATGCAGTCTATCACAGTGCCATCCGCTTTGTCACCAAAGCCCCTCATACCACCCACCACTGCGACCTGTATGCTCTAGTCGGCTGGCCCTCGCTACATACTCGTCGCCAGACCCACTGGCTCCAGGTCATCTACAAGTCCCTTCTAGGTAAAGCCCCGCCTTATCTCAGCTCGCTGGTAACCATAGCAGCACCCACCCGTAGCACACGCTCCAGCAGGTATATCTCACTGGTCACCCCCAAAGCCAATTCCTCGTTTGGCCGCCTTTCCTTCCAGTTCTCTGCTGCCAACGAGTGGAACGAACTACAAAAATCATTGAAACTGGAGACACTTATCTCCCTCACTAGTTTTAAGCACCAGCTGTCAGAGCAGCTCACAGATCACTGCACCTGTACATAGCCCAACCAACTACCTCATCCCCTACCATATTCATTTATTTATCTTGCTCCTTTGCACCCCAGTATTTTTACTTTGCACATTCATCTACTGCACATTTACCATTCCAGTGTTAAATTGCTATACTGTAATTACTTCGCCACCATGGCCTATTTATTGCCTTACGTTCCTTATCTTACCTCATTTGCACACATTGTATATAGATTTGTTTTGTTTTTTTCTACTGTATTATTGACTGTGTGTTTGTTTACTCCAATGTGTAACTCTGTGTTGTTGTATGTGTTGAACTGCTTTGCTTTATCTTGGCCAGGTCGCAGTTGTAAATGAGAACTTGTTCTCAACTTGCCTACCTGGTTAAATAAAGGTGAACATTTTTTTTTTTTTAAATGTCTGTTGGGGACCTTGAATTCTCTAAAGTGAGAGCAGTCAGAAGAGGATACAGTGACACCTAGTGATGATGCTGGGTTATACACTCATGAGAGAAAAAACGCATAAAGTAGGATATTCGAGTGAATGTATTCCTGCCTGCATTCTCCACCAGTTGCAAACACACAGCCACGATGAGATTACATTTTGTTGTATGGAGGTTAAAAAGATCATCACCACATACAAACAACAATATCTGAAAACTACAGACAATGGGGGAATTGATGTTCACACCACAATTGGGTGTGATGTTCCCACCACAATTTCACCTCCTATAAAATCCATATTAAATCCTGAGTACCTAATAAATGTGCCTGTGACTATCTATAGTCATGTTATTAGAAGTGCAGCAGTACTAATGATTGCTGCAGCAGCAATAATATCAGTGATTTTACATTGTGTACAAACACATTTTTAGTATTGTTGAATCAACAAAGCGACACACTTTAGAACAGCCCACATGTCTATATTCCACATTTACATTTGAAATTAATGAATAAATTAAGTCTATGGAGAAATAAGCTGAGAAGCAGAGCATAGTCCCCAAACAAATCAGGCTCTACCCAACAACTGAGAGCATTGCAAGTTTATGATTACTTTATGATTAATGATTATTCCCTCCCTCCCTTCTTCTTTCCCCCTTCGTTTCTACATTAAAAAAAAAAAAGGTTCCTTATAGAACTAAAAAGGGTTTTACCACTTGCTTTATATATGGAATCCCTGAAAGTTCTATATTGAACCCTTTTATTGGGTTATTTTTCTGAACCCTAGAGGTTCTTCTTCACTGAACCAAAATGGTTCCATATACAGTGCCTTCAGAAAGTATTCAGACCCCTTGACTTTTTCCACATTTTGTTACTTTACAGGCTTATTATAAAATGGATTAAATGTAAAAAAAAAATAAAAAAAACTATCTCAGCAATCTCCACACAATACCCCATTAATGGCAAAGCGAAAACAGGTTTGTAGAAAGTTTAGCAAATGTATATAAAAAATATATATATACCTTATTTACATAAGTATTCAGACCCTTTGCTATGAGACTCGAAATTGAGCTCAGGTGCATCCTGTTTCCATTGATCAATTGTTTCTACAACTTGATTGAAGTCCACCTGTGGTAAATTCAATTGATTGGACATGATTTGGAAAGGCACAACTGTCTATATGAGGTCCCACAGTTGACAGTGCATGTCAGAGCAAAAACCAAGCCACGAGGTCAAAGGAATTGCTCCGAGACATGATTGTGTCGAGGCAAAGATCTGGGGAAGGGTACCAAACATTTTCTTCAGCATTGAAGGTCCCCAAGAACACAGTGGTCTCCATAATTTTTAGATGGAAGAAGTTTGGAACCACCAAGACTCTTCCTAGAGCTGGCCACCGGGCCAAACTGAGCAATTGGGGGGTCAGGGAGGTGACCAGTGGGTTAACTGCCTTGTTCAGGGGTAGAACGACAGATTTTTACCTTGTTAGCTCAGGGCTTAGAACTTGCAACCCTTCGGTTACAAGTCAAACACTCTAACCACTAGGCTACCTGCCGGTGGTAGCAGCATCATGCTGTGGGGATGTTTTTCAGCAGCAGGGACTGAGTGACGAGGGAAATAGGAACTGAGCAAAGTACAGAGAGATCCTTGATGAAAACCTGCTCCAGAGCGCTCAGGACCTCAGACTGGGAGCGAAGGTTCCCCTTCCAACAGGACAACGAACCTAAGCACACAGCCAAAACAACGCAGGAGTGGCTTCGGGACAAGTCTCTGAATGAGTGGCCTAGCCAGAGCCCAGAGTTGAACCCGATCTAACATCTTTGGAGAGACCAGAAAATAGCTGTGCAGCAAAGCTCCTCATCCAACCTGACAGAGCTTGAGAGGTTCTGCAGAGAAGAATGGGAGAAACTCCCCAAATGCAGGTGTGCCAAACTTAGCGTCTGAGCTCAATTTAGAGTCTCATTGCGAAGGGTCTGAATACTTATTTAAATAAGGTATTTCTTTGTTTAATTGTAACAAATTTTCTCAAATTTTTTAAAATCTGTTTTCGCTTTGTCATTATGGGGAATTGTGTGTAGATTTCTGAGATTTTTCTATTTTAGAATAAGGGCTGTAACATAACAAAATGTGGAAAAGGTGAAGGGGTCTGAATACTTTCCGAAGGCAATTTTGTTTCCTGATATTTGTTACATCTCTCAGATATAGGACAGACACTTCTGAACAAACTTAATTTAAAAAACATTTTGGGGGGACTATCTGTTTATCCCTGTATGAAGCTGTTATTCAATGTGTTTCTGTGGGCTAGAAGCAGTAAGGCCAAATTCAATGTTAAATCAAATGTTTGTATATGCTACCTTAAGGGGTCCTAAAATTCAAAACGAAATAGCTAAATTATCCTTGGTATGACCATCTTAAAACAATTCCATATGTTAGCTTAGAAGACATGAACAGGTCTGGATAGAGAGTCTGTTGAGTGGTTAACCTATTTGCGTGTGAGTTCCAAATACCTACTGAGTTTTTTTACGGGCCTGTTTTCAAAACGCACTTACTATTCCAAAATGTGATTGTTACGCAAGAGGACAGTTAACTGTGCGCTGCCCTCAAACCAAGACACGCTACCTGCTAATTTCAGGTGAAGTCGTAAGTTTACATACACCTTAGCCAAATACATTTAAACTCAGTTTTTCACAAATCCTGACATTTAATCCTAGAAAATTTCCATGTCTTAGGTCAGTTAGGATCACCACTTTATTTTAAGAATGTGAAATGTCAGAATAACAGTAGAGAGAATGATTTATTTCAGCTTATATTTATTTCATCACATTCCCAGTGGGTCAGAAGTTCACATACACTCAATTAGTATTTGGTAGCATTGCCTTTAAATTGTTTAACCTGGGTGAAGCATTTCGGGTAGCCTTCCACAAGCTTCCCATAGTAAGTTGGGTGAATTTTGGCCCATTCCTCCTGACAGAGCTGGTGTAACTGAGTCAGGTTTGTAGGCCTCCTTGCTCACACACGCTTTTTCAGTTCTGCCGACAAATTCTATAGGATTGAGGTCAGGGCTTTGTGATGGCCACTCCAATACCCTGACTTTGTTGTCCTAAGCCATTTTGCCACAACTTTGAATGTATGCTTGGGTTCATTGTCCTTTTGGAAGACCCATTTGCGACCATGAGATGTTGCTTCAATATATCCACATAATTTTCCCTTCTCATGATGCCATCTATTTTGTGAAGTGCACCAGTCCCTCCTGCAGCAAAGCTCCCCCACAACATGATGCTGCCACCCCCGTGCTTCACGGTTGGGATGGTGTTCTTCGGCTTGCAAGTCTCCCCCTTTTTCCTCCAAACATAACAACGGTCATTATGGCCAAACAGTTCTATTTTTGTTTCATCAGACCAGAGGACATTTCTCCAAAAAGTAAGATATTTGTCCCCATGTGCAGTTGCAAACCGTAGTCTGGCTTTTTTATGGCAGTTTTGGAGCAAGGGCTTCTTCCTTGCTGAGCGGCCTTTCAGGTTATTTCGAGATTAGGACTCGCTTTACTGTGGATATAGATACTTTTGTACCTGTTTCCTCCAGCATCTTCACAAGGTCCTTTGCTGTTGTTCTGGGATTGATTTGCACTTTTCGCACCAAAGTACGTTCATATCTCGGAGACAGAACGCGTCTCCTTCCTGAGTGGTATGACGGCTGCGTGGTCCCATGGTGTTTATACTTGCGTACTATTGTTTATACAGATGAACGTGGTACCTTCAGGCGTTTGGAAATTGCTCCCAAGGATGAACCAGACTTGTGGAGGTCAACAATTTATTTTCTGAGGTCTTGGCTGATTTCTTTTGATTTTCCCATGATGTCAAGCAAAGAGGCAGTGAGTTTGAAGTTAGGCCTTGAAATACATCCACAGGTACACCTCCAATTGACTCAAATTATGTCAATAAGCCTATCAGAAGCTTTTAAAGCCATGACATAATTTTCTGGAATTTTCCAAACTGTTTAAAGGCACAGTCAACTTAGTGTAACTTCTGACCCACTGGAATTGTGATACAGTGAGTTATAAGTGAAAAAATCTGTCTGTAAACAATTGTTGGAAAGATGACTTGTGTCATGCCCAAAGTAAATGTCCTAACCGACTTGCCAAAACTATAGTTTGTTAACAAGACATTTGTGGAGTGGTTAAAAAGCCAGTTTTAATGACTCCAACCTAAGTGTATGTAAATTTCCGACTTCAACTGTGTATCTCAATTGGGTTGAGATTGGGTGATTGTGGAGGCCAGGTCATCTGATGCAGCACTCCATCACTCTCCTTCTTGATCAAATAGCCCTTACACAGCTTGGAGGTGTGTTGGGTCATTGTCCTGTTGAAAAACAAATGATAGTCCCACTAAGCGCAAACCAGATGAGATGGCATATCACTGCAGAATGCTGTGGTAGCCATGCTGGTTAAGTGTGCCTTGAATTCTAAATAAATCACTGACAGTGTCACCAGCAAAGCACCATCACACCTCCTCCTCCATGCTTCATGGGGGAACCACATATACGGAGAACATCTGTTCACCTACTCTGCGTCTCACAAAGACACGGTGGTTGGAACCAAAAATATCAAATTTGGACTCATCAGACCAAAGGACAGATTTCCACCGGTCTAATGTCCATTGCTCGTATTTCTTGGCCCAAGCAAGTCTCTTATTATTATTGGTGTCCTTTAGCAGTGGTTTCTTTGCAGCAATACGATGTTGATGTTGAGATTTGGTATTTTTTATATTTTATTTGGATCCCCATTAGCTGTTGCAAAAGCAGCAGCTACTCTTCATGGGGTCCTCACAAAATATGAAACATGACATACAGAACATTAATAGACAAGAACAGCTCAAGGAAAGAACTACATGAAAAAAATGCACACGTAGCCTTCATATCAATGCATACACACAAACTGTCTAGGTCAAATAGGGGAGAGGCGTTGTGCCGTGAGGTTTTACTTTATCAGTTTTTTAAACCAGCCTTTCTGTTTATTTGAGTAATATGAGATGGAATGGCGTTCTATGCAATAATGGCTCTATATAATACTGTACGCTTTATCAAATTTGTTCTGGATTTGGGGACTGTGAAAAGACCCCTGGTGGCATGTCTGGTGGGGTAAGTGTGTGTGTCAGAGCTGTGTGTAAGTTGACTATTTGGGATTTTTAACACATTGTTTCTTATAAAAAGAAGAAGGGATGCAGTCAGTATCTTCTCAACTCTTAGCCAAGAGAGACTGGCATGGATAGTATTTACAGTGGCTTGCGAAAGTATTCAACCCCCTTGGCATTTTTCCTATTTTGTTGCCTTACAACCTGGAATTAAAATAGATTTTTGGGGGGTTTGTATCATTTGATTTACACAACATGCCTATTACTTTGAAGATGCAAAATATTTTTTATTGTGAAACAAACAATAAATAAGACAAAACAAATGAAAACTTGAGCGTGCATAACTATTCACCCTCCCAAAGCAATTACAGCTGCAAGTCTCTTGGGGTATGTCTCTATAAGCTTGGCACATCTAGCCACTGGGATTTTTGCCCATTCTTCAAGTCAAAACTGCTCCAGCTCCTTCAAGTTGGATGGGTTCCACTGGTGTACAGCAATCTTTAAGTCATTCCACAGATTCTCTATTAGATTGAGGTCTGGGCTTTGACTAGGCCATTCCAAGACATTTAAATGTTTCCCCTTAAACCACTCGAGTGTTGCTTTAGCAGTATGCTTAGGGTCATTGTCCTGCTGGAAGGTGAACCTCCGTCCCAGTCTCAAATCTCTCGAAGACTCTGGTTTCCCTGAATTTAGCGCCATCCATCATTCCTTCAATTCTGACCAGTTTCCCAGTCCCTGCCGATGACAAACATCCCCACAGCATGATGCTGCCACCACCATGCTTCACTGTGGGGATGGTGTTCTCGGGGTGATGAGAGGTGTTGGGTTTGCGGCAGACATAGCGTTTTTCTTGATGGCCAAAAAGCTCAATTTTAATCTCATCTGAACAGAGTACCTTCTTCCATATGTTTGGGGAGTCTCCCACATGCCTTTTGGCGAACACCAAACGTGTTTGCTTCTTTTTTTCTTTAAGCAATGGCTTTTTTCTGGCCACTTTTCCATAAAGCCCAGCTCTGTGGTGTGTACGGCTTAAAGTGGTCCTATGGACAAATACTCCAATCTCCGCTGTGGAGCTTTGCAGCTCCTTCAGGGTTATCTTTGGTCTCTTTGTTGCCTCTCTGATTAATGCCCTCTTTGTCTGGTCGGTGAGTTTTGGTGGGTGGCCCTCTCTTGGCAGGTTTGTTGTGGTGCCTTATTCTTTCCATTTTTTAATAATGGATTTAACGGTGCTCCGTGGGATGTTCAAAGTTTCTGATATTTTTTTATAGCCCAACCCTGATCTATACTTCTCCACAACTTTGTCCCTGACCTGTTTGGAGAGCTCCTGGGTCTTCATGGTGCCTCTTGCTTATTGGTGTTGCAGATTCTGGGGCCATTCAGAATAGGTGTATATATACTGATATCATGTGACCGATCATGTGACACTTAGATTGCACACAGGTGGACTTTATTTAACTAATTGTGTGACTTCTGAAGGTAATTGGTTGCATCAGATCTTATTTAGGGGCTTCATAGCAAAGGGATACATATGCGCGCACCACTTTTCAGTTAAAAAAAAATATATATTTTTTGAAACAAGTTTTTTTTTCATTTTACTTGAACTATTTTGTGGGTGTCCATTATATGAAATCCACATAAAAATCTATTTAAATTACAGATTGTAATGCAACAAAATAGGAAAAAAGCCAAGGGGGTTGAATATTTTTGCAAGGCACTGTATATCAGCCCTCTGATTACAAGAGCAAGACGTGCCACTCTGCATCTTAATTAGGTCTTTCCTTGCAGCACTGGACCACACGACTGGACAATAATCAAGATTAGACAAAACTAGAGCCTGCAGAACTTGCTTTTTGGAGTGTGGTGTCAAAAAGCAGAGCATCTCTGTATTATGGACAGACCTCTCCCCATCTTTACAACCATTGCATCTATATGTTTTGACCATGACAGTTAACAATCTAAGGTAACGCCAAGTAATTTAGTCTTCTCAACTTGTTCAACAGCCACACCATTCATTACCAGATTCAGCTGAGATCTAGAACTTAAGGAATGATTTGTACCAAATACAATGCTCTTAATTTTAGAGATGTTCAGGACCAGTTATTACTGGCCACCCATTCCAAAACAGACTGCTAGCGCCCCACTCCCGACACTACCAGGTGAAATGCAAGGCGCCAAATTCAAAATCCAAAAGTTGAATTATTAAACATGCATCAATATACAAGTGTTGCATAGTCATCAAAAGCTCTGCTTCTTGGCAATATCACAGCGTTGTCAGATTTCAAAAAGGCTTTACGGCGAAAGCACCACATTTGATTGTTTGAGGATAGCACCCCACATATTTTTNAACACATTTCACAGCGAAAACAAATCAATTACCTTTTGAAGAACTTCTGCTGAGGGCTTCCCAAGTGTCCAACGAAGACAATCCATGGTTCTTTTGTTAGAAAAAGTAATGTATTATATCCATAAATCTCCGTTTGGTTGGCGCGTTATAATGAGAAAATACAGCGTCGACTCCTCCATTGAAACGTGAAGAGAACTCGTTCAACTTATACCTATAAACTTGTCCAAGAACAATCAAACATAATTGTAAATGTATCCTTAGGAACACTTTTATGTATATGTTGTATAATATTTCAACCGGAATATAAACTGGGCGATAAGAAAGGAAAAAACCACAGAGCGCGCCAGCCGTGAACGCACATTTACTTCTATTGACATCTGTGTGGTCACTTCCTTATTCGTCTTCTTCTACAATCTAAAAGCAGCTAAGAAGAATCAAAACACTTTCTCGAGACTGTTGACATCCAGAGGAAGCAATAGGTACTGCATTCATATGCCCTTATATGGGCATTTTCATAAGGGAGGGGTTCCAAATGAGGCAATGTGTCAAAACCACTTTTTCCAGGACAGAAATTCCTCAGGTTTTTGCCTGCCATATCCGTTCTGTTATACTCACAGACAAAATGTTAACACTTTTAGAAACTTCAGAGTGTTTCCTATCCAATGGTACTAAATATGTGCATATCCTATTTTCTGGGCCTGAATGGGAGGCATTTTACTTTGGGCACCCAGGGTCTCCAAAACCGTCACCTCGTGCGCTGCTCCCAAAGAAGTTAAAGGTTTCTGTGACTTCATTAGCTGTGGTTGCTGATGCATCGACACACAGCTGCCCTGCGGTACAGTATACCACACTTTACATGTTTGACATTAGAGAAGCTTCCATTAACCTCTTAAGCATCATTAAGGAGCGTTCCCGACACTACCCGGTGAAATGTAAGGCGCCAAATTCAAAATCCAAAAGTTGAATTATTAAACATTCATCAATATACAAGTGTTGCATAGTCATCAAAAGCTCTGAGTCTTGACAATATCACAGCATTGTCAGATTTCAATAAGGCTTCACGGTGAAAGCACAACATTTGATTGTTTGAGAATAGCACCTCTCATATTTAAGCATTAGCATAAATCTATAACCAGCGCGGGTCACACAAAACACATATAAGAGCTAAAATAAATCACTTACCTTTTGAAGTTCTGTTATACTCACAGACATTATTCTAACAGTTTTGGAAACTTCAGAGTGTTTTCTATCCAATAGTACTAATTATGTGCATATCCTAGTTTCTGGGCCTGAGTGGCAGGCATTTTACTTTGGGCACGCCAGACTCTCCAAAACCGACACCAATGCTGCTGATCCCTAAGAGGTTTTAAAGAAAACCCTTTGAGTTCTATTAGATAAATAGCTCTGAGTCCACAATATGTCAGAGCTTGAAAAGCCATAACACATACTTTTTTTCAACAACAGGTTATGGTCAATACAGCTCCCACAATCTTCTTACTATCAATTTCTCTCAACCAATCATCAGTCATTTGTGTCAGTGAGGTACATGTTGAGTGCCCTTCTCTATAATGCTGAAAGTCTGTTGTTAATTTGTTTACAGAGAAATAGCATTGTATTTGGTCAAACACACTTTTTTCCAACAGTTTGCTAAGAGCTGGCAGCAAGCTTATAGGTCTGCTGTTAGAACCAGTAAAGGCCGCTTTACCACTCTTGGGTAGTGGAATTACTTTGGCTTCCCTCCAGGCCTGAGGACAAAGACTTTCCTCTAGGCTCAGATTAAAGATATAACAGATAGGAGTGGCTATAGAGTCAGCTACCATCATCAGTAGCTGTCCATCTAAGTTCTCAATGCCAGGAGGTTTATCATTACTGATTGATAACAATAATTTTTCCATCTCTCCCACACTAACTTTACAGAATTCAAACTTGCAATGCTTTTCTTTCATTATTCGTTTTTTTTATAAAGAATATGATGTCTCGCTGTTTGTTGTTGGCATTTCCTGCCTACGTTTGCCCACTTTGCCAATAAATAATAATTAAAATAAGTGGCAACATCAAATGGATTTGTGATGAATAAGCCATCTGATTTGATGAATGATGGAGTTGAATGTCTTTCTGCCCATAATTTCATTTAAAGTACTCCATCATTTCACAATTTGCAGTAAGTCAGCCAATCAGATGTGCAGCCAGACTTATTATCCACTCCTTTTGCCCCATCTCTTTCAACCATACAGTTTTTAAATTCGCATCAAGCCATGAAGCCTTAACAGTTCTAACAGTCAGTTTCTTAACAGGTGCATGTTTACAACAATTGGAAGAAGCAATTTCATAAATACATCAAGTGCAGCGTCTGGATGATCCTTATTAATCACCAACAAATATTTTTAACATCATCCACATAAGAGTCACAGCAAAATATTTTGTATGATCTCTTACACACTATTTTAGGCCAAGCTGTTGGAACTTTGGCTTTCCTGAATATAGCCACTATATTGTTATCACTGCATCCAATGGGTACGGATACAGCTTTAGAACAAAGTTCTACAGTATTAGTAAAAATGTGATCGATACATGTGGATGATCTTGTTCCTGTAGTGTGTGTAAACACCCTGGTAGGTTGATTAATATACTGATCCCGTTTACAGGCACTGGTTACAGTAAAAGGTTTCCTCTTGAGTGGACAGCTTGATGAAAACCAGTCAATATTCAGGTACCCAAGAAAGTAGACCTCTCTTTTTACATCACATACACTATCAAGCATTTCACACATATTATTTAGATACTGACTGTTCACACTTGGTGGCCTGTAGCAACACCCCAAAAGAAAAGGCTTTAGATGTGCTAAGTGAACCTGCAACCACAACACTTCAACAACACTTGACATAAGATCTTCTATAAGCATTACAGGGATATGGCTCTGAACACATACAGCAACACCTCCCCCATAAGCATTTCTGTCTCTTCTATAGATGTTATGTCCTTGTACTGCTATTGCTGTATCATCAAATGAAAGATATAATTACGTCTCAGAAATGGCAAATATATGAATGTTATCTGATGTTAGCAAGTTATTGATTTCATGAACCATATTTCTAAGGCTACATATATTAACTTCTTTGGGAGCAGTGCACGAGGTGACGGTTTTGGAGAGCCTGGCGTGCCCAAAGTAAAATGCCTTCCATTCAGGCCCAGAAAATAGGATATGCACATATTTAGTACCATTGGATAGGAAACACTCTGAAAATTCTAAAAGTGTTAACATTTTGTCTGTGAGTATAACAGAACGGATATGGCAGGCGAAAAACTTTTTGTCCTGAAAAAAGTGATTTTGACACATTGCCTCATTTGGAACCCCTCCCTTATGAAAATGCCCATATAAGGGCATATGAATGCAGTACCTATTGCTTCCTCTGGATGTCAACAGTCTCGAGAACACTGTCTAGAGACTGTTGACATCCAGTGGAAGCAATAGGTACTGAAATCTTACTCCCTTATATGGGCATTTTCATAAGGGAGGGGTTCAAAGGGAAGGGAAGAGTGCAGTGTATGAAGTTAGAGCAGCTGCTGTCTCAGCCATTGCCTGTCACCAAGGGTGTACCCCAAGGCTCGATCCTAGGTCCCACACTCTTCTCAATTTACATCAACAACATAGCTCAGGCAGTAGGAAGCTCTCTCATCCATTTATATGCAGATGATACAGTTTTATACTCAGCTGGCCCCTCCCCGGATTTTTGTTGTTGAATGCTCTACAACAAAGCTTTCTTAGTGTCCAACAAGCTTTCTCTGCCCTTAATCAAGCAATGTACATGCAAAAATGTATATTGAAACAAACAATTCAAAAAATCTACCTGCAATATAGCATGCTTGAAAATATGATAATGATGGGCTTGGTTTTGGTTTAACACTGGTTACTAACACCAACACTGGGGGTTATTTTACACCAATGAGTGTTAATTTAACACTTACAGTGTTAATGTAACACTTACAGTGTTAATTTAAAACACGAATCAACACTATACATGTTACACTGAAAAATCACACTAGGTGACACTGGCCAATTGCTGTGTATTTATTAACTCTGCCACTAAATGGAGGGTGACACACACAAACACACACACACACTCTGCCACTAAATGGAGGGTGACATTTTCTCTGTGCTGTCTGACATTTAGTTTGACATTTCACTTCTTTGAGGCTGCAGAGGTCTGGCTAGGGCTGATACACACACACACACAGAGGTCTGGCTCGGGCTACGTCTCAAAAGCCACCCTATTCGCTATATGGACTGAACAAAAATATAAACGCAACATGCAACATTTTTAAAGACTTTACTGAGTTAATATAAGGAAATCAGTCAATTGAAACATATACCTTAAAAAAGGTAGGGTCATGGATCAGAATATGAGTCAGGATCTGGTGTGACCACCATTTGCCTCATGCAGCACAACACATCTCCTTCACATAGAGTTGATCAGGATGTGGATCTCTTTCGCATAGATTTGATCAGGATGTGGATTGTGGCCTGTGGAATGATGTCCCACTCCTCTTCAATGGCTGTGCAAAGTTGCTGGATATTGGCTGGAACTGGAAGACGCTTTTCATACACGTCAATCCAGAGCATCCCAAACATGCTCAATGGGTGACATGTCTGGAGATTATGCAGGCCAGAACTGGGACATGCAGAACTGGGACATTTTCAGCTTCCAGGAATTGTGTACTGATCCTTGCGACATGGGGCCGTGCATTATCATACTGAAACATGAGGTGATGGCAGCGGATGAATGGCAAAAAAATGGCATCAGGATCTCGTCACGGAATCTCTGTGCATTCAAATTGCCATCGATAAAATGCAATTGTGTTCATTGTGTTCATAAGCTATGAATGCTTGCCCATACCATAACCCTACCGCCATATGGGGCACTGTGTTCACAATGTTGATATCAGCAAACCGCTCGCCCACACGACGCCATACTTCTGCCATCTGCCTGGTATAGTTGAAACCGGGATTCACTCCAGTGTGCCAATGGCCATCAAAGGTGAGCATTTGCCTACTGAAATCGGTACGATACAGAACTGCATTTAGGTCAAGACCCTGGTGAAGACGACGAGCACGCAGATTAGTTTTCCTGATACGGTTTCTGACAGTTAATGCAGAAATTCTTCAGTTGTGCAAACCCACAGTTTCATCAGCTGTCCGGGTGGCTGGTCTGAGATGATCCCTCAGGTGAAGAAGCCAGATGTGGAGGTCCTGGGCTGGCATTGTTACACGTGGTCTGTGGTTGTGAGGCTGGTTGGAAGTACTGTCAAATGATCTAAAACGATGATGTTTTTTAAATATTTTTGTTCAGTATAGTTACAAACGATGGAGAAATCCTTATCTCACCAACAGAGATTTTGAAAGAAGAAGTAAAATATTTTAAAGAAATGTTCTCGTCAAGGTCCCTACATAGGGTTGTCTCTCAAAAGTAGCGCACTATGGGCCTTTGCCAAAAGTAGTGCACTATGTACGGAATAGGGTGCCATTTGGAACACAACCTGTGCTCTGTGCCAAGCGTTACTGTCATGTCTCACGTCAGGCTGATGTCTCCAACCTCTGACTCATTTAACAACCATCTACAAGAGAGCAGAGACACACTGTGACCAGCTAACGATAACTACCACGCTCCCTTATCACTGCTGTAACTTAGACAGACATGCACACACACACGCGAGAGAGAGACAAGTCTGACAAGACAAATTCCACACTCAGCTTTCCAGAGAGCTGCCTCTGAATTATAATAGTGTGAGCATATTATATTGTCATCATTAATCTTTCTGTCAGTGTCTCACTGTGTCTGAGTCAGTATCTCAGTCTGTAGTGCTCTCTCTCTCTGAGTCAGTATCTCAGTCTGTAGTGCTCTCTCTCTCTGTAGCAGTATTTTTTTGTGTCAGTCGAGTAAAATAGAAGAGTTGACACCGCAAAAAGTAGGAGTGTTGACTAACGGAGTAATAGCATACCCATTAAATAATTGGGAAAATACACTATAAACACATAAGTAGTGGATTCGGCTATTTCAGCCATGCCCGTTGCTGACAGGTGTATAAGATCGAGCACACAGCCATGCAATCTCCATAGACAAACATTGGCAGTAGAATGGCCTTACTGAAGAGCTCAGTGACATTCAACGTGGCACTGCCATAGCCACCTTTCCAACATGTCAGTTAGTCAAATTTCTGCCCTGCTAGAGCTCCCCGGTCAACTGTAAGTGCTGTTATTGTGAAGTGGAAACGTCTATGAGCCACAGAGACCTTTTGGTCACAGATATGTGAAAATGTTCATATTTGCTCCTACGACCTTAGACATAAATGATTGCAATTCAAGATAATCCATAGAATTTACTACAATCCTGCCAGAATGCATGTAGTGCACCCAGAAATGTCACCTCTGTTGGAGATGCAAAAAATAAATAAAAGGAACTCTATTACATGTGCTGTGGTCCTGTGACAAACTAACACCATTTTGTCATAATGTCTGTGCTATCATATGGTGTCTAGGAATTTATATCCATCAATCTCCACGATTATGTCTGTTGGGAAATAATGGTGACCAATGTCAATGTTTTGTAACTTAGATCTAATTGCTATAAAAAATTATGTATAGCTATCAATTGGAAAGCATCGTACTCACCGTCAATAACGAACTGGAGGCTGAACTATATAGTTACATTCCAATATATTCTGTGTTTTATCAAATTATGCAAAAAAAAATATTTTTGATATAATCTGGAAACCTTACATTGACCATCTTGAGGAGTGTGACATTTTCCAAACAGATATAATCAGGTTTGAATTTGATGTGTACACTGAGTGTACAAAACTTTAGGAACACCTGCTCTTTCCATGACATAGACTGCCAGGTGAATCCAGGTGAAAGCTCTGATGACTTATTGATGTCACCAGTTAAATCCACTTCAATCAGTGTAGATGAAGGGGAGGAGATAGGTTAAAGAAGCAGGATTGTGCGTGTACCATTGAACTGAGTATGGTAGTAGGTGCCAGGTGCACTGGTTTTGAGTGTTTCAAGAACTGCAGTGCCGTTTTTCACACTCAACAGTTTTGTGTGTGTATCAAGAATGGTCCACCACCCAAAGGACATCAAGCCAACTTGAAACAATTGTGGGAAGCATTGGAGTCAACATGGGCCAGCATCCTTGTGGAATGCTTTCGACACCTTTTAGAGTCCATGCCCCGGTGAATTGAAGCTGTTCTGAGGGCAATAGGGGGTGCAACTCAATATTAGGAAGGTGGTCCTAATATTTTGTACAGTCAGTGTACATGTGTATTGAAAAGAGAGGCAATAGTGTGTTTTTGTGTGTTCATGGACAGGTGTGGGCATGTTGTCGTGTGTATCAGGTGTGGTGGTTGTGTTGTTTTCGTGTTGTGTTGTTTCTTTATAAATAAAAGTAAGCAATACAACATGTTGTAGTCCTTTGTAGCTCAGTTGGTAGAGCATGGCTCTTGCAACGTCAATATAGTGGATTTGATTCCTGGGACCACTCTTGTGTAAAAGATTTATGACTGTAAATCGTTTTAGATAAAGCATCTGCTAAATGGCATATGTGGTAGAATTATAAAGCAATACAGAATAAGTGGCAATCAACAGTAGAAACAATAACAAAGCGTCTTCCTGGTTCAGTACAAAGCTGAGGGATGGGCCTGGAGACATATAACCACTCTCATATTCATAGACAGAGTTATGCAAGGAAGGAGCATCCATGATATCAACATTTGTTTACATTTTATTTGTTCACAAACATTGGAGTAAAACAAGCTTATATTTTGGGTTCTGATGGGATAAGACAGTGTCTCCCGACCCCTCCTGTCTCAGCCTCCAGTATTTATGCTGCAGTAGTTTATGTGTCAGGGGGCTAGGGTCAGTCTGTATTTCTCCTGTCTTTATTTATTTTACCTTTATTTTACTAGGCAAGTCAGTTAAGAACAAATTCCTATTTTCAATGACGGCCTAGGAACGTCTTATCTGGTATCTAATTCTCTCTCTCTTACTCTCTTTTTCTCTCTTTCTTTCTTTCTTTCTCTCTTTCTTTCTTTCTCTCTCTCAGAGGACCTGAGCCCTAGGACCATGCCTCAAGACTACCTGGCCCGATGACTCCTTGCTGTCCCCAGTCCACCTGGCCGTGCTGCTGCTCCAGTTTCAACTGTTCTGCCTGTGGCTATGGAACCCTGACCTGTTCACCGGACGTGCAACCTGTCCCAGACTTGCTGTTTTCAACTCTCTAGAGACAGCAGGAGCGGTAGACATACTCTGAATGATGGGCTATGAAAAGCCAACTGACATTTACCCCTGAGGTGCTGACCTGTTGTACTCTCGACAACCACTGTGATTATTATTATTTGACCCTGCTGGTCATCTATGAACATTTGAACATCTTGGCCATGTTCTGTTATAATCTCCACCCGGCCACCCCTCATAGCCTGGTTCCTCTCTAAATTTCTAAAGTTCTGGCCTTTCTAGGGAGTTTTTCCTAGCCACCGTGATACTACACCTGCATTGCTTGCTGTTTGGGGTTTTAGGCTGGGTTTCTGTACAGCACTTTGTGACATCAGCTGATGTAAGAAGGGCTTTATAAATACATTTGATTGATTGATTGATTGAACTAACCTCATGAGGCATTCCTAAGTTATATTCTTCAAGAATCAATGATTACATATCATTAACTGCTGATTGCCCCTTTAAGCGATAGTTCACCCAAATTACAAAATGACAATGCCATAGTCCATAGACTGCTTAAGGGTTAAGGAAAGCAATTTGTAATTTGTGTGAACTAGAACTTACATTTTTGTGGGTCTTAAAACTTCCCATTAGCGCTGCATGAAAGTGTCACTTTTGCACTTGTTTTTAAGGACACAGCTCAATATTGCCACACTTCCCTCAGGGCAAGCGTGCGGATATAAGACAGGTAAATTGCCAAACCTGGCGTTAGGGCTGGAAAATGCAAGAGATGGGATCAAGTCACTATTATTTGAGTCACAACCAACTCTCAATTCACAAGTAGAATGGGTCAAGACTCGAGTCAAGTCGAAGTTATGCATTCTAAAAGCAAGTCGAGTCGAGTCGAGTTACAAGTTTTCAGTAAAGTCCAGTAAAAAAATACATGCAGTGCCTTGTTCAACTACAAATCTTTGTCTATTTATTGAGGCTACCGACAGACCTTTTCATTATTTTGTCTACAACACATTTCGATTAGCCTATGTAAATGCAAAATAGGGACCTTGTAGCAGTCGTAAGGGCATGAAATTGGCAGAAGGCAAGGCAGGTTGACGGGCTTAGAGTGTAGATATATTTACAGGTCTAGGTGATCCAATGGTGAAAGCGTCGTATAATACAAAATATATAAGCAGATTTACCAAATATGCAAGGGCCTCTGTATCGGGCATAACCTGTCCTATCTGAACAGACAAAGGTAGAGGGCAAGACTATACAGCCTTCCACTGAGAAACCAAATCGAATCTATCCAACAGGAGCTCAAACAGGTAGGCCTACACAATATACTGTAAGCACTTGGCCCCCAGGACCATACAATTACCCAATTATTATTTATACATGTATTTAATCCTTGTGTTGTCTTAAAGGTAAAAAATTACCCGCCACTATGTTTAACAGCAGAGAAAACCCCCTAAATGATAGTTTTTCAAATAGAAATTTGATGACTTTTCCTAGAGTGGCCCCAACATTAGAAAAAGTGAAACATCGCCTTTGTTCATATTTCCATGAAAGCTGTACACCACCAGGGTCAAAGATTGTCTTCGGGTAATTTTTGACCCGGCAGTTATAAAATAATTTACACACCACAAAAACCAAAAAGACACACACACACACACACACAATGAGAAGTTGAGATTATGTGTGCTACTGATTGAACTCAGACAAAACTAAAACTTTCTTGTGCATGTGCAGCATTTTCCCTTTCCACAACCCCACATATGATCATTCACAGACAAAATAAACAAAATGTCAGACAAAATAAACATTTCTTGAAAGCATTGTTTACTAATGGTGAATGCAGTCAGAGGCTTTAAAGGTTTTGCAGATGACAGTCCCCCCAGTTCTCTCTTTGCTGAAGCCAAGAGTACATGTTTCAGTGCCCAACAGGTCGTAGATCAGATTTTTTCAGATGTCCAGGAGGAACAAGAGAACAATGATTTCAAAGAAGAGGAGGTATCTGAAGAAGAAGATGGGGAAGAATACAACCCAGAGCACGATGCATCATCTTCAGATGAAGAAGAAATCCCCCAAGCGGAGAGACATTTTTGTCAAAGAACAGCAAAATAACATGGTCCTTGTTACCAGATGCTGCAGGAAGTGGTGTTGGAGGGCCAATAGGAAGCACTCTTTCCTCAGATCAAAAGAAAAATATCCCAATGCCCCAGGGCAGTGATTGCGCTGTGTAGGGTGCAGTCTTTTGAATGGGACGTTAAACAGGTGTCCTGACTCTCTGTGGTCACTAAAGATCCCATGGCACTTATTGTAAGAGTAGGGGTGGTAACCCCAGTGTCCTGGCTAAATTCCCAAGTTTTGCCTCATACCATCACGGTCACCTAATCATCCCCAGCTTACAATTGGCTCATTCATCCCCCTCCTCTCCCCTGTAACTATTCCCCAGGTCGTTGCTGTAAATGAGAATGTGTTCTCAGTCAACTTACCTGGTAAAATAACAGTAAAAAATATATACATAAACATGACAACCAGTGCAGGATGGCAGCACAAAAACGATGACCCCAGGGCCCACAAGACATGCAGTTGCCCATGCCCAGGACACCACCTCTACAGTCGTGGCCAAAAGTTTTGAGAATTACACAAATATTAATTTCCACAAGTTTGCTGCTTCAGTGACTTTAGATATTTTTGTCAGATGTTACTATGGAATACTGAAGTATAATTACAAGCATTTCATAAGTGTCAAAGGCTTTTATTGACAATTACATGAAGTTGATGCAAAGAGTCAATATTTGCAGTGTTGACCCTTCTTTTTCAAGACCTCTGCAATCCGCCCTGGCATGTTGTCAATTAACGTTTGGGCCACATCCTGACTGATGGCAGCCCATTCTTGCATAATCAATGCTTGGAGTTTGTCAGAATTTGTGGGTTTTTGTTTGTCCACCCGCCTCTTGAGGATTGACCACAAGTTCTCAATGGGATTAAGGTCTGGGGAGTTTCCTGGCCATGGACCCAAAATATCGATGTTTTGTTCCCCGAGCCATTTAGTTATCACTTTTGCCTTATGGCAAGGTGCTCCATCATGCTGGAAAAGGCATTGTTTGTCACCTGTTGCTGGATGGCTGGGAGTAGTTGCTCTCGGAGGATGTGTTGGTACTTTTTGTTGGTTCTTTATTCATGGCTGTGTTCTTAGGCAAAATTGTGAGTGAGCCCACTCCCTTGGCTGAGAAGCAACCTCACACACGACTGGTCTCAGGATGCTTTACTGTTGGCATGACACAGGACTGATGGTAGCGCTCACCTTGTCTTCTCCAGACAAGCTTTTTTTTCCCGGATGCCCCAAACAGTCGGAAAGGGGATTCATCAGAGAAAATGACTTCACCCCAGTCCTCAGCAGTCCAATCCCTGCACCTTTTGCAGAATATCAGTCTGTCCTTGATGTTTTTCCTGGAGAGAAATGGCTTCTTTGCTGCCCTTCTTGACACCAGGCCATCCTCCAAAAGTATTCGCCTCACTGTGCGTGCAGATGCACTCACACCTGCCTGCTGCCATTCCTGAGCAAGCTCTGTACTGGTGGTGCCCCGATCCCGCAGCTGAATCAACTTTAGGAGACGGTTCTGGCGCTTGCTGGACTTTCTTGGGCGCCCTGAAGTCTTCTTCACAACAATTGTACTGCTCTCCTTGAAGTTCTTGATGATCCGATAAATGGTTGTTTTATGTGAAATCTTACTGGCAGCAATATCCTTTCCTGTGAAGCCCTTTTTGTGCAAAGCAATGATGACGGCACGTGTTTCCTTGCAGGTAACCATGGCTGACAGAGGAAGAACAATGATTCCAAGCAACACCCTCCTTTTGAAGCTTCCAGTCTGTTATTCGAACTCAATCAGCATGACAGAGTGATCTCCAGTCTTGTCCTCGTCAACACTCACACCTGTGTTAAAGAGAGAATCACTGACATGATGTCAGCTGGTCCTTTTGTGGCAGGGCTGAAATGCAATGGAATTGTTTTTTGGAGATTCAGTTCATTTGCATGGCAAAGAGGGACTTTGCAATTAACCTGTTACGGATCCAATCCCGTGAACGGGATCGAAATGCAGAGCGCCAAATTCAAATTACAAAAATACTAATTTCAAACATTCATGAAAATACAAATGCTGCACACCCTTCAAAAGCTTAGACTCTTGTTAATCTAACAGCATTGTCAGATTTCAAAAAGGCTTTTTCAGCGAAAGCAGAACATTTGATTGTCTGAGGACAGCGCCCCACTCAAAAACTCAATTAGCACAATAACATAACCAGCAGAGGTGTCACAAAACTCAAAAGTAGCATAAAATAAATCGCTTACCTTTGATGATCTTCCTCTGATGGCATACCCAAGCGTCCAGGTTACACAATAAAAGGTCCTTTTGTTCGATAAAGTTCCTCTTTATATCCATATAGCTCCGTTTGGTTGGCGCGTTTTGTTCAGTAATCCACCTGCCCAAAGGCTTTCATCCATGCAGACAAACGATATCCCAAAAGTACCCGTAAAGTTAGTCAAAAAAAGTCAAACAGCATTTGTAATCAATACTCAGATACCCTAAAATGAATATAAACTATAATATTTCAGACGGAATATAACCTGCTGAATAGAAGAGAAAAATAACTAAGCGCGCATTCCCTGTTACGCGCAAAATCCAAAACAGTACACTTGACGTGAACTCAGGAACAAGTGGTCTTACTCCCTTGATTTTCATGATTGAAGCTTCAAACCTTTTTCTAAAGACTGTTGACATCTAGTGGAAGCCATAGGAACTGCAATCTTGGGGTTAAACTATGAGGCTTTGAATAGCTGGCCTATTGAAAACAGTGTGACATGACTGATTCAGACTTCCCGGATGGATTTTGCTCGGATGTTTGACTGCCATATCAGTTCTGTTATACCCACAGACATTATTTTAACAGTTTTAGAAACATCAAAGTGTTTTCTATCCAAAGCTACTAATTATATGCATATCCTAGCTTCTGGGCCTGAATAACAGGCAGTTTACTTTGGGCACGTTTTTCATCCGAACTTCAAAATACTGCCCCCTAGCCCTAAGAAGTTAATTGCAATTCATCTGATCACTCTTCATGACATTCTGGAGTGTATGCAAATTGCCATCATACAAACTGAGGCAGCAAACTTTGTGAAAATTTATATTTGTGTCATTCTCAAAACTTTTGGCCACGACTGTACATGTTCATCACAACAGCCATTGAAAAAATCATCCTGGAGATGACACATTTGGAGGGTTTCTGTAAGTATGGAGGCAACTGGAAAAGGATGGATGAGATTGACTTGCGTGCTTACATAGGGCTGCTAATCTTAGCTGGTTTGTATAGGTCCCGAGGCGAGGCTACATGTAGTCTCTTGGATGCAGAGAGTGGAAGGGTGATTTTCTGTGCCACGATGCCACTGAAAGTCTTTCACACTTTCTCAAGAATGCTACGATTTGATAACCACGAGTCAAGACCTGCAAGACCTGTGAGAGACAAACTGGCGGCCATAAAAGAGATCTGGGAGAAGTGGGTGGAGCGTCTGCCATACCTCTAAAACCTTGGGCCTGAAGTAACAGTGGATGAGATACTGGTGTAGTCAGAGGTACATTTTTATTTTCATATCTGTAATGTAAGTGATTTTCACTGTTAATTGTATTATGTATTTCTGTAATATCATTGATTTATGTGATTGTTTTCTGTGACACTGACACTAATTACTGAAAGTAATATTTATTTTATTTTTAATTTCACCTTTATTTAACCAGGTAGGCCAGTTGAGAACAAGTTCTCATTTACAACTGCGACCTGGCTAAGATAGAGCAAAGCAGTGCGACACAAACAGAGAGATACACATGGGATAAACAATATGGGGATGAGGTAGTTGGGTGGGCTATTTAGAGATGGGCTATGTACAGGTGCAATGACCGGAGAGCTGCTCTGACAGTTGACGATTAAAGTTAGTGAGGGAGATATACAGTTGAAGTCGGAAGTTTACATACACCTTAGCCAAATACATTTAAACTCAGTTTTTCACAATTCCTGACATTTTATCCTAGTAAAAATTCCCTGTCTTAGGTCAGTTAGGGTCACCACTTTATTTTAAGAATGTGAAATGTCAGAATAATAGAATAATTTCTTTCATCACATTCCCAGTGGGTCAGAAGTTTACATACACTCAATTAGTATTTGGTAGCATTGCCTTTAAATTGTTTAACTTGGGTGAAACATTTCAGGTAGCCTTCCACAAGCTTCCCATAGTAAGTCGGGTGAATTTTGGCCCATTCCTCCTGACAAAGCTGGTGTAACTGAGTCAGGCTTGTAGGCCTCCTTGCTCGCACATGCTTTTTCAGTTGTGCCGACAAATTTTCTATAGGATTGAGGTCAGGGCTTTGTGATGGCCACTCCACTACCTTGACTTTGTTGTCCTTAAGCCATTTCGCCACAACTTTGGAAGTATGCTTGGGTCATTGTCCATTTGAAAGACCCATTTGTGACCAAGCTTTAACTTCCTGACTGATGTCTTGAGATGTTGCTTCAACATATCCACATAATTTTCCAACCTCATGATGCCATCTATTTTGTGAAGTGCACCAGTCCCTCCTGCAGCAAAGCTCCCCCACAACATGATGCTGCCAACCCCGTGCTTCACGGTTGGGATGGTGTTCTTCGGCTTGCAAGTCTCCCCCTTTTTCCTCCGAACATAACAACGGTCATTATGGCCAAACAGTTCTATTTTTGTTTCATCAGACCAGAGGACATTTCTCCAAAAAGTACGATCTTTGTCCCCATGTGCAGTTGTAAACCATAGTCTGGCTTTTTTATGACGGTTTTGGAGCAGTGGCTTCTTCCTTGCTGAGCAGTCTTTCAGGTTATGTCGATATAGGACTCGTTTTACTGTGGATATAGATACTTTTGTACCTGTTTCCTCCAGCATCTTCGCAAGGTCCTTTGCTGTTGTTCTGGGATTGATTTGCACTTTTCGCACCAAAGTACGGTCATCTCTAGGAGACAGAACACATCTCCTTCCTGAGCGGTATGACGGCTGCGTGGTCGCATGGTGTTTATTCTTGCGTACTATTGTTTGTACAGATGAACGTGGTACCTTCAGGCGTTTGGAAATTGCTCCCAAGGATGAACCAGACTTGTGGAGGTCTACAATTCTATTTCTGAGGTCTTGGCTGATTTCTTTTGATTTTCCCATGATGTCAAGCAAATAGGCATTGAGTTTGAAGTTAGGCCTAAGTGTATGTAAACTTCCGACTTCACCTGTATATCCTAGGTACCTAGCTAACCATTGGTAATCTTATTCAATGATATCATACAGCCAAAACAAAAGTTTGCTCTACTGCTAGACTAGAGANTGGCTAGGCCACTCCAGGACCTTAATGTGCTTCTTCTTGAGCCACTCCTTTGTTGCCTTGGCCGTGTGTTTTGGGTCATTGTCATACCCATCCACGACCCATTTCAATGCCCTGGCTGAGGTAAGGAGGTTCTCACCCAAGATTTGACGGTACATGGCCCTGTCCATCGTCCCTTTGATGCGGTGAAGTTGTCCTGTCCCCTTAGCAGAAAAACACCCCCAAAGCATAATGTTTCCACCTCCATGTTTGATGGTGGAGATGGTGTTCTTGGGGTCATAGGCAGCATTCCTCCTCCTCCAAACATGGCGAGTTGAGTTGATGCCAAAGAGCTCCATTTTGGTCTCATCTGACCACAACACTTTCACCCAGTTGTCCTCTGAATCATTCAGATGTTCATTGGCAAACTTCAGACGGGCATGTATATGTGCTTTCTTGAGCAGGGGGACCTTGCGGGCGCTGCAGGATTTCAGTCCTTCACGGCGTAGTGTGTTACCAATTGTTTTCTTGGTGACTATGGTCCCAGCTGCCTTGAGATCATTGACAAAATCCTCCCGTGAAGTTCTGGGCTGATTCCTCACCATTCTCATGATCATTGCAACTCCACGAGGTGAGATCTTGCATGGAGCCCCAGGCCGAGGGAGATTGACAGTTCTTTTGTGTTTCTTCCATTTGCGAATAATCACACCAACTGTTGTCACCTTCTCACCAAGCTGCTTGGCGATGGTCTTGTAGCCCATTCCAGCCTTATGAAGGTCTACAATCTTGTCCCTGACATCCTTGGAGAGCTCTTTGGTCTTGGCCATGGTGGAGAGTTTGGAATCTGATTGATTGATTGCTTCTGTGGACAGGTGTCTTTTATACAGGTAACAAACTGAGATTAGGAGCACTCCCTTTAAGAGTGTGCTCTTAATCTCAGCTCGTTACCTGTATAAAAGACACCTGGGAGCCAGAAATCTTTCTGATTGAGAGGGGGTCAAATACGTATTTCCCTCATTAAAATGCAAATCAATTTATAACATTTTTCACATGAGTTTTTCTGGATTTTTTTGTTGTTATTCTGTCTCTCACTGTTCAAATAAACCTACCATTAAAATTATAGACTGATCATTTTTTTGTCAGTGGGCAAACGTACAAAATCAGCAGGGGATCAAATACTTTTTTCCCTCACTGTATACTACCGGTCAAAAGTTTTAGAACACCTACTCATTCAAGGGTTTTTCTTTATTTTGACTATTATTTCTACATTGTAGAGTAATAGTGAAGACATCAAAACTATGAAAAAACACATATGGAATCATGTAGTAACATTCATTTTTTTAAACAAATCAAAAAATATTTTATATTTGAGATTCTTCAAATAGCCACCCATTGCCTTGATGACAGCTTTGCACACTCTTGGCATTCTCTCAACCAGCTTCACCTGGAATGCTTTTCCAACAGTCTTGAAGGAGTTCCCACATATGCTGAGCACTTGTTGGCTGCTTTTCCTTCACTCTGCGGTCCGACTCATCCCAAACCATCTCAATTTGTTTGAGGTCTTGGGATAGTGGAGGCCAGGATATCTGATGCAGCACTCCATCACTCGGCGGTTGGATCCAAAAATCTCCAATTTGGACTCCAGACCAAAGAACAAATGTCCATTGCTTGTGTTTCTTGGCCCAAGCAAGTCACTTCTTATTGATTCACGCAGTCTCCTCTGAACAGCCATCAACCATTATTATGGGAAGCTCCATGGTTAAATCAGTGGATGTCCAAAATACCCGTACACAGATTCCTGCTCTGAAAACAGTTGTGTTGCATATTGGGTCTAATAATATTATCCGTGTGAAATCTGTAAAGCTAAGAGACAATTTCTTACAACTCTTGTAAGAAATTGCTCAGAGAATGCTCAGAAATTAGCAGGACATATAATTGTCTCGGGTCCCATTCCATCTCCTTGCCGTTGTGTGACTGAGTGTTTAAGCCCTCTTTGGTCTCTTCACCAGTGGGTAATGCGTCTGACCAAGGACCTGGGTATGTCCTTCGTCGACAATTTTGACTCCTTCTGGAATAGCCTGGCTACTTTGTGGAAGATGGAATTCACCTGGGTGAAAATGGCTCCTGGCTGTTGTCATCAAACATTGGAAAGGTTCTTGGTCAACTAAATTGATGTGAGGTCAATATTAGCATTACATGTAAGTCCGTTTTTACCATCCTCTCTTTGGTCTCTATGAGAGTTCCACATGTTGTATCTGAAAGTGGTGACATGCCAAATGGTGCTAACCGGATAAATGTAATTGCTATTTCTACTGTGTTTTATTTTCCTTATAGGTTATATAATCCAATCTTTGAGTCTCCTGTTGTTCTGAAATCTCAAAGTAATCTGACTTGTATTGAAACGCTGTTTGATTTTAAATGCAGAAAAGGTTTGACATTTTACATCTTAATATTCTTAGTTCCTTACCTAAAATGGATAATGTCAAGATCTGGGCCTTTCAGGCAGACCCTGATTTTTTTATTGTATCTGAGACCTGACAAACCCTGGACTCTGAGGTTTCTATGGATGGTTACAATGTGTTTAGTGCTGATAGGAAAGGCAAAGGTGGTGGTGTTGCTATTTACACAAGGAATATTATGTCTATGTAACTGTTAAAAGCTACCTCCAGTCCTAAACAATTTGAATTGTTGGCTTTAAGTCTTCAGTTGGGTTCAAACTCAAAAATAGCAGTTAAGGAATCTATTGTCCACCTTCCACCAAGAAGTGTGTACTAAACAAACTCACTGATTTAATTGCCTTTTTTATTACCCCAAAGGCTACCTCCAGTCCTAAACAATTTGAGGTAGTCACCTGGAATTTAACAGGTGTGCCTTCTTAAAAGTTAATTCGTGGAATTTATTTCCTTCTTAATGCGTTTGAGCATTAAGGGGGGGGGGGGGGGCAAAATAAGCAAAATAAGCAAAGAGAAACGACAGTCCATCATTACTTTAAGACATGAATGTCAATCAATACGGAAAATTTCAAGAACTTTGAAAGTTTCTTAAAGTGCAGTCGCAAAAACCATCAAGCGCTATAATGAAACTGGCTCTCATGAGGACCGCTACAGGAATGAAAGACCCAGAGTTACCTCTGCTGCAGAGGATAACTTCATTAGAGTTACCAGCATCAGAAATGGCAGCCCAAATAAATGCTTCAGAGTTCAAGTAACAAACACATCTCAACATTATTGTTATTATTTATTTTTTTATTTGCCTTTATTTAAACAGGGAGTCACGTTGAGATTAAAATCTCTTTCATAAGAGATCCCTGTACACATTGCAATAAAAACAGAATATTAAAACAACAGACATGTATAGAAAAATGTAATTCAGCACAATAAAAATAAAAAATAAACATTTAATGAAAGCAATCACATTAAAATACATAGAGGTCCTCAATCAATCATTTAAACTGCCTGAGTGGCACCAGCACATCTAACTGCAGCGAATTTAGCAGATGATTCACAAATTTGGGGCATAAAAACAAAACACAGATTTTCCCAAATCTGTGGAGACTGGAGGGACCTCTACTGTTACCAAACCCGTTCACAGGAATGGATAAGTTATGATTTTTATCTTAATTAATGATGTTACATGTAGAGAGAGTTTCTGTAAGATTGCTTTGTAAATAAATACAATAGAATGCAGCTTTCTTATCACAGATAGAGAGGTCCATCCCACATTTTTGTACAGACTACAATGGTGAGTCCTGAAACTGTCCCCTGTGATAAAACGTATTGCTGAATGGTAGACTGCGTCCAAGGGTTTTAAAACAGAGGTTGCCGCATGACTGTAAACAATGTCACCAAACTCCAATACAGGGAGAAGCGTTGTTTGAATAATCTTTCTCCTATTTTTAATACTCTTGGAATGATTTATTTTGATATAAAAAAAACTATCTTGGATCTTAACTTCTTGGTCAGATTTGTTATATGCGTTACGAAGGACAACTTGTCATCAATCCAGACACCCAGGTACTTATATTGAGAAACAAGCTCAATTTGGGCTCCATTTATAGCACAAATATGCAGGTCCGCAGGGTCAACATTTCGTGACCTAGAGAACATCATGAGTTTGGTTTGACTTGTATTTAACACTAATATAAGATCTGTAAGTGATTTCTGAATTGAATCAAAGTCATGCTGAAATTCACAAATGGCCTGCTGCATTGAGGTGGCACAGCAATACAAAACTGTGTCATCTGCATATGAATGTTACAAGTATTAACACTGTTTCCTATTCCATTAATATACAAAGTGAACAATAATGGATCCAAAATTTAACCCTGAGGAAAAACTTTTTTAATTTCAAGAAATTCAGATTTAATCCCATCTATCAAGATGGCCTGAGTTCTGTCGCTAAGATAATTCTGAAACCATAAACGGGCTGTATATCCCAGGCCTACTCTTGATAATTTCTTCAGCAAAACAGAATGATCAACAGTGTCGAACGCCTTTGACAGGTCAATGAACAAGGCAGCACAGCATTTTTTAGCATCCAAGGCATTGACAAGATCATTAACAACTAGCGTGGTTGCTGTGGTAGTACCATGCCCAGGCCTAAACCCTGGTTGGTTTATATTAATAATACAATTATCCGATAAAAAGGAACGAAATTGTACATTAACCAAGGATTCAAGCATCTTAGCTAAACAAGGTAGTCTTGAAACGGAGCGATAGTTGTCAAGAAAAATAAATAAAAAATCATTTGTATCCCAACCCTTATTGAATGGCAGCACATATGCGGATTTCCATGCTTTTGGAGTACTTCCTGATTGCAATGTTAAATAAAAAATGTGGGCTACCGAGCCAGCAATAAGGGGTTCTGCACACTTAAGCAGACCAGGCTCCAAATTATCAACCCCTGTAAAAAAAAATTGTCTAATGTTAACAAAGCATCCAGGACTTCTTTATCAGGTAATTTTCAAAAAGAAAACTCCTTACCAGCATTTTCAGTATCATTCAATAGATTTTCACCATCTACATCCAAACTACTCTTTTCAAGAGCTGGCTTTGAAATACATTCAAATATAAAGCCTGCAGAGATAAAATGGTGATTAAATGCATTAATGATATACATTTTGTCAGTAATAGGGCCATAATCTAAATTAATTTATTGGGGAAGAGAAGAGGAGACACAACCCTTCAGGGTTCCCTGTACATTCAGATTGTGTATTAACGTGGTAATCTGATTTTGCTTTTTTAACTAGTTTTACACACAGATTTCTCAATCGCCTAAAATAATGCCAGTCTGGGGCCGAGTCTGTGAATCTAGCTTTGGCCCAGGCAGCACCTATGTTGTGTATGACTTCAGATAACTCTGGACTGAACCAAGGGCTAGACCGATTTTTTATTCTGTTTTTTAAAGGGAGCGTGTTTATCTACAATACAATTGAAAACATTTGTAAAGTGTTTCAGAGCCAACTCTGGGTCAGATACAGATGCAATGCAAACAAAGTCACCAAAATAAAGGCCTCAAAAAAAGTCATGTTCTTTGAAATGTAAAAAAATCCTCTTGTTGATAAAACGAGGTTTGGATCGAGGCATCCGTATATCCCTGACATACAATGGGACAGTGGTCAATAATATCTAAAACAAATACCCCACTCCTAGCATATTACTCTTAAGTATTTGTAAATATGTGTCACGACTTCAGCCGAAGTCGGCTCCTCTCCTTGTTCGGGCGGCGTTCGGCGGTCGACGTCACCGGTCTTCTAATCATCACCGATCTACTTTTCATTATCCATTTGTCTTGTCTGCATTGGTTTGCATTCCCCATCATTATCTGTTGTGTATTTGTTGTGTATTTAACCCTCTGTTTTCCCCCATGTCCTTGTGTGTGTTTGTTGTGAAGCCGTTTTTTCTGGCTGGTGCATTTATTATTATGCCTCACCTGTGTTGCGTATGGCATGTTACTTGTATTTACGCGTTTAGTGTTTTTGCCTATTTATTTGTTTGAGTAAAGTTTTTGCTCACACAGTACTGTTCTCCTGTGCCTGACTTTATGCACCAGCTACACACGAGTCTGACAATATGAGGTCAATCAAAGTTGATTTCGTAGAGTCCTTTAAGTTTGGAGGAGTGGGCTTTGTCATCAGCTGAGGTCAATCAAAGTTGATTTCGTAGAGTCTTTTAAGTTTGGAGGAGTGGGCTTTGTCATCAGCTGGGTCAATTACTACAAAAATCATTTAAACAGCCAGCATCCTGCGTTCCCCATGCAAGATTAAAATCTCTGGCCGATCAACACCTCTGGGGTAATAAAAATGGCAATTATATCAGTTTGTGTAGTACACACTTCTTGTTTGAGGGAGGGCGATAGATTCCTTAACTGCTATTTTTGAGTTTGATCCCAACTGAAGACTTAAAGCCAACAATTCAAATTGTTTAGGACTGGAGGTAGCCTTTAACAGTTACACGGAAATAATGTTCCTTGTGTAAATAGCAACACCACCACCTTTGCCTTTCCTATCAGCCCTAAACACATTGTAACCATCCATAGAAACCTCAGAGTCCAGGGTTTGTCAGGTCTCGGATACAATAAAAAATATCAGGGTCTGCCTGAAAGGCCCAGATCTTGACATTATCCATTTTAGGTAAGGAACTACGAATATTAAGATGTAAAATGTCAAACCTTTTCTGCATTTAAAATCATACGGAGTTTCAATACAAGTCAGATTACTTCGAGATTTCAGAACAACAGGAGACTCAAAGATTGGATTATATAACCTATAAGGAAAATAAAACACAGTAGAAATAGCAATTACATTTATCCGGTTAGCACCATTTGGCATGTCACCACTTTCAGATACAACATGTGGAACTCTCATAGAGACCAAAGAGGGGATGGTAAAAACGGACTTACATGTAATGATAATATTGACCTCACATCAATTTAGTTGACCAAGAACCTTTCCAATGTTTGATGACAACAGCCAGGAGCCATTTTCACCCAGGTGAATTCCGTCTTCCACAAGCCAGGTCTATTCCAGAAGGAGTCAAAATTGTCGACGAAGGACATACCCAAGTCCTTGGTCAGACACATTAACCACTGGTGAAGAGACCAAAGAGGGCTTAAACACTCAGTCACACAATGGCAAGGAGATGGAATGGGGCCCGAGACAATTATATGTCCTGCTAATTTCTGAGCATTCTCCAAAAGTTGTAAGAAATTGTCTCTTAGCTTTACAGATTTCACACGGATAATATCATTAGACCCAATATGCAACACAACTGTTTTCAGAGCAGGAATCTGTGTACGGGTATTTTGGACATCCACTGATTTAACCATGGAGCTTCCCATAATAATGGTTGATGGCTGTTCAGAGGAGACTGCGTGAATCAATAAGAAGTGACTTGCTTGGGCCAAGAAACACAAGTAATGGACATTTGTCCTTTGGTCTGGAGTCCAAATTGGAGATTTTTGGATCCAACCGCCGAGTGATGGAGTGCTGCATCAGATATCCTGGCCTCCACTATCCCAAGACCTCAAACAAATTGAGATGGTTTGGGATGAGTCGGACCACAGAGTGAAGGAAAAGCAGCCAACAAGTGCTCAGCATATGTGGGAACTCCTTCAAGACTGTTGGAAAAGCATTCCATGTGAAGCTGGTTAAGAGAATGCCAAGAGTGTGCAAAGCTGTCATCAAGGCAAAGGGTGGCTATTTGAAGAATCTCAAATATGAAATATATAACACTTTTTTGGTTACATGATTCCATATGTGTTATTTCATAGTTTTGATGTCTCGCTATTATTCTACAATGTAGAAAATAGTCCAAATAAAGAAAAACCCTTGAATGAGTAGATGTGTCCAAACTTTTGACCGGTAGTGTATATATATATATATATATATATTAAAACAATAAAATAACAAAGCTTAATCAAAAGCAGCTAAGGTATTTGAAAGAAAATACTAATTGAACCCAGGTCTGATGAGAAATACCAGTATATGAAAGTCTCTTTGCTCCAGCTCTTCTAGACTCTTAATTTGTTCACTTTAATCGTCCAAGGGGCAAATATGGACGGGACAGCTGGAGACAGCACAGGAACTGTGGAAATAAAGGTGCTGGACATCAATTACAACATCCCCACACTGGAGAAAAAGCAGGTAAAAACTACAGCCTAGGTTTCAACCTGTCCTTAGCTTTCTTTCCATGCTGTGTTTTCCATGCCAGAGGGTGACAATCTGGGCATGATAATAATAAGGAATGATGGACTTAATCATTTTCTCATGATTACTTTTAAAGCCTACCAATTATTTTCCCTCAGGTTAAAAATACATTTTGCCGAGGTTATCCTTCACATACAGATCTGGCTGCAATTTTAGCTATAACAATCAGAATAGGTCAAACTATAGCTTGTCATTTATTTAAGTGATATTGCCCTAGAAGCCGGTGTTTGGAGGATATATTGGTACGGGTCTTGTTAGGCCCGAGACGAAGTGGAGGGCCGGTTGCTACCCAAGACAGCTGGTTGTTCGTTCTATTGGTTCGGTTGCCAGAGACGCGACCCAGTCGTTCAGTCTTTTTGTTTTGTATCTATGGACGCGACCCAGTCGTTCGTTCTAAATGTTCCATTGCCATACTGGCTGGCAAAGTTCTTAACCATTGCTTGCTAGCTAGCCAACTACGGCAAACTTACAGTCACGTCAAACATTGCAGCCAGAATAACAGCTAGTCGCATTTCCATTTGTTTAAAGCTGTTTTCTAGTGACATTTATCTGGATACATCCATAAAAATTAGCTAATGAGGCGCGATTTTGCCTGGCATAGAAAATGTGCTCACTTATTAGGATACTGTTCTTCAGAGGAGCTAGTCAACAACACAGCTACAGTAACACAATCACTTCAAACGGAAGCTGGAAAGACTGCAAACGTACCTTTTTTCATTTGACTTAAAAAATATATATCCATAAAAATGATGCCAGATGATTCATGATTTCGACTGGTGGAGGAAATGCAGCCTATCTGTCTCTTCTGACGCCCAACAAGCTCATTACTATGGGACAGCAGGAGATCGAATTTGAACATTGAAACAATGTTGCAAATGTCGGAGAGACAGACATCAAGGTTTATACAGATCTCCGCTGTTGAAAACTAAATGTTAGTCTAAAAGTGTCACTTTTAGTCAGTT
Source organism: Hucho hucho (assembly GCA_003317085.1). Classification (NCBI taxonomy): domain Eukaryota; kingdom Metazoa; phylum Chordata; class Actinopteri; order Salmoniformes; family Salmonidae; genus Hucho; species Hucho hucho. The sequence goes on from QNTS01000856.1 coordinate 273,780, forward strand.
CCTCTCCCTGTTCGGGCGGCGTTCGGCGGTCGACGTCACCGGTCTACTAGCCATCGCCGATCCACTTTTCATTTTCCATTTGTTTTGTCTTGTTTTCCCACACACCTGGTTTTAATTTTACTCATTACTGTTGGGTATTTAACCCTCTGTTTCCCCCATGTCTGTGTGGGGAATTGTTTGCTGTATGTCGGTTACGCCAGGTTGTATGTTTCCACCCGTGCCTTTTTGTGCTGTTTATTGTACTGTTTGCTGCCTTGCTTGTTTTGGGCATTTGTTTGATGAACGCGGTTGCGTTTCAGTATTTGCCTAGTGCTTAGTCCACTCCTCTCTGCTCTCCTGCACCTGACTTCCTCACACCAGCTACACCCAAAGCTTGATAAAAATAAATGTGAGATAATGCCTAGATGTTTTTTATAGTGGAGATAAAGTTGATAAATTGACTGGCTGGGCTGATGAGACAGTGGATTGCACAGTGAGATGGAACAGAGTAAATAAGGATTTTAACGTCATAGATTTAGCCAGTGGTAACTTGTGGAATAGACACTGGATGGAATGCGGTTTTAACCAATCAGCATTCAGGATTAGACCCACCCATTGTATAAATTTGTACTATACCACTGTAACGTGGGGGATTAAATTATAAATACGAATAGCTAATCCCGCTAACTACATGTAACGTGGAGATTTTACTGATAAAGCGAACTCAGCCTGTTACATTCTTATGGCAGAAACATGATGTAAAAACATGTCTCTTACTGTGACTGACCGGTAACCCTGTCATTGCTCTGCAGAGAAAGTTGACGAGAACGTTGTTGATGTCATTGTGATGAGCTTCAAAGCGGTGGACGGAGATCTGGAACACACAGATAACTGTCTGGCCATCTTTCACATCACCAATGGCAACGAGAACGGACTCTTCTACATTGAAACGGATCCTGACAACTATGAGGCATTCTGAAGCTGATCAAGACTCTAGACTCTGAGACCACACTCAACGTTGTTTGGACTTTTTGACCTTATGTTATCTGACTGTATTTACACATAATGGTTTGAGTTGTCAGACTAAGTTCTGAAGATGCCTATTGATGCAGTATTTCTAAGAATGAAAAATACATATTATTTCCTCATCTCAAACCCACAGGCAGTAGAATGAGAAACTCCAGAAACTGCTCCAGAAATGAGCTTGGATGACTCATTGAGAATGTAGCTCCTTTTGCAGTAGGGGGTGCTAGTGTGATGGGTGGGGGAGGGAGAAGAGCCGGGAGCTGGAGCTGAGGCAGGGGCTGGGGCAGGGGTGGATGTTGGGGGAGATGTGGGAATTGATGTTGGAGTAGGATGTTGGTGTAGATGTTTGGGTAGATGTTGGGGTGGATGTGGATGAAGATGCTGGAGCTGGGCCTGGGGTAGGTGTTGGAGCTGGGGTAGTGCCTGGGGTTGGGGTTAAGCGAGGAGTTGGGTATGGGGTTAAGTCTGGTCCCGATGGGAAGCCGAAACTAAAGCCGAAGCCTACAGATCGCAGTTAACAACATGCTGGAAGGCCCAGCCTTTAAGCCCAGTACCAAGCCTGTGCCTGTCTCTGAGAATCCCAACGATATGCCAGAGGATGGCGTGATCATCCCATATCCTGCCGTGGACGGAGATACAGGAAAGCCTGCTGAGGACGTCAGGCTAGTGGGCTGACCGAGGAAACGACTAGAGAGTAGTAAAACTAATAATCTGGCGATCGATAGTAACATATAACAGCTAAGATGCCAAAAACATAACAGTAACAGATTCAGACTCTTAAAGATGCATCAGTGAGTTGTTTCCTTCATATAAATCCATATTCCTTACTGCATTTTGCAGGTGTACCAAAGCCTATGATCAAGATAACTGGGTGACCATCGATGAGGAAACAGCTAAGATCAGAACCTGTCAAACTGCTTAGAGGCCCAGTGCAGTCAAAATTCAGTTTCCTGTATTTTATATATGTTGTACAACAGCTGATGAAACTAACCCTATAAAAGTGTGAACAAATTTGATCAGTGTTATTTCCTGATAGTTGCTAGTTGAAAATACACTCTAAACAGAAGCTTCTAATCAGCAGGTTTGCATGGGCGGGAGTTTTGGTGTTCCATGTGACATCACCATGCAGAAAATTGGTTAATAGACCATTAACAAAGTGTGTTCCAGACCTCTCTGCCAATAACAGCTGGTTTCAGTTCCCTATCAGTCAGTCAACTCGGTACAACTACTATGGGGAATTGGAGCGGTAGCACCCTTTCTTGAAGAACATTAGAATCACTCAAGACAAGGCCATTGAACACTGTGCCTCACTGGAAGCCCCAACTTCCACAGGTTATAAACCAGAGGCACGGATGAATTCCTTCCGCTCTTCACCTCAAGCTGAGTAGAAAAATGTTACACATTCTTTCAAATTAACATGGGAATGCAAAACCTATCAGGCTTTACTCCAAATTAACTGCCCCACTTAATGAGGGTGTGCTCATCCTTCTGCACGTTGTGTGTTAAAACTTGGTGAGTGGTTTTGTGAGTTTCCTGCTGAATATGTTAGTTATTCTTCTGCCTATTTAGCCTGGCTAACTGGCTGAGTAATATGGCTAACACAACCAAAACAACGAAGGCTAACAAGCCGGGTTCGGGATCGAGACCATGCCCAAATAAATTAAAAGCTACTCAGGTTTTGTTGGCTGGTATGTCTCGGCGCGGCGCATGCTCTGGCTGCTCCCATTCAGGTCAGCTTGTGTGCAGGATGAGTAACGTGTGCGTGTCATTAACAGTGGCTTGCCCATGGCTGGCACTGTTCCCTTAGCCCAGGGATGGGCAATTCCACTCCTCTGTGGATTGAGGATTTGCTGGTTCAAATCCTCAATCCGACTAGGTGAGAAATGTGTCAATGTGCCCTTGAGCAAGACACTTAACCCTAATTGCTCATATAGTCGCTCTGGATAAAAGCGTCTGCTAAATGACTATCTCCCTAAAAATAGGGAGAAGCAAAGGTGTCATAGAAGATCATGGCTGTCAAAAGAGAAGCAGTAAAACCAATACACAGAAACCTGTAGTGACTTCACACACTCACCACAAAACATGTCATGAGTCAAGACAATAGGACATGCACCTGTTGACAAATAATGCCCTGTTTTATGTGCAAATACTCTGATTCATACACCTTTATACTTCACACCTTCTCTTTTCCAGTTTGTTCCTAAATTTGTCCTCCAGCATTTCCTACTCCTATTATTACAGCTCATCTAGTGGTTAAGACATGTCATGACAGGTTGAAGAAGCTAAATGTATCTATACTGAACAAAAATATGAACGCAATATGCAACAATTTCCACCCACTGGGGAGCCAGGTCCAGCCAATTAGAATTCGTTTTTTCCACACAAAAGGGCTTTATTACAGACAGAAATGCTCCTCAGCACCCACCCCCACCCCACTCAGACGATCCCGCAGGTGAAGAAGCTAGATGTGGAGGTCCTGAGCTGGGGTTGTTACACGTGGTCTGCTGCTGTGAGGCCGGTTGGACGTACTGCCAAGTTAACATTAAATTCTCTGGCAACATCTGTTTCTGCAGTCAGCATGCCAATTGCACGCTCCCTCAAAACTTGAGACATCTGTGGCATTGTGTTGTGTGACAAAATTGCACATTTTAGAGTGGCCTTTTATTGTCCCCTGCTCAAAGTGCACCTATGTAATGACAATGCTGTTTAATCAGCTTCTTGATATGCACACCGGTCAGGTGGATGGATTATCTTGGCAAAGGAGAAATGCTCACTAACAGCAATTTAAACAAATTTGTGCACATTTGAGAGAAATAACCTTTTTGTGCTTATGGAACATTTCTGTGATCTTTTATTTCAGCTCATGAAAAATGGTACCAACCCTTTACATTTATATTTTTGTTCAGTATATTTTCAGTATTCCGCAGAGTAGTGAACAGGCAACATTACTGCTTTATGAGCCAATATTCAGAACTTGGCAGATGGGGAATAGAGATCAGTGTCTGAATATAAGCCTACCCTCAGTGGTTTATGACTAACCAACATCAGCTATACTGTACATGCTTTGGCTCCATCTTCAGGCTGAAAGTAAGATAACCAAACATGAATCTCACATATCGTACTACAGTAGGTTGGCACACAAAATTCAGTAAGCCTCTCTATCAATAGCCAAGAGGAGAGGAATTATTAGAACAGGACCATTTTATAAAATCAAACAGATCTTTGAAGTCAACAGTTACCTAGGGCCTTGGATTAATTCTTGAAGGGGCCAATCTGTCAATCTTTATGGGGGGAAAAAAATCATAATTTCACTTGATTAAGGTGACATTTATATACGCTACTGGACCCATCCATTGATGTTCCAGATTAGACTCATCTGTAATCTGAGAAGACAGGCACACACGTAATCATTTTATCCTCTTCCTAATTCCATTTTTATAAAATGGCCAGAAAGGGTGGTTTGAGTGCAAGAGTTTCTGATTCCTTCATTATTGACTTAGTCAATAATGGGGGATATAAAGGTACCAGAGAGGGGTGTGTTGCTCAATTCTGTCTACAGGTCTGCCTGTGTTAGAGCTGTCAACCAATTATCGCTACAAATGGACAGATCATTGATCTGTGTGCTGCTAGCCACTGCTGTCCTGCTCTACAAAACTGCCCCAGTGGTGAGTAAGTCTGCATTTGTCTGTTTTTGTTGGGGGGGGGTCACAGTGCCATTCTGTGTGGGCTTGTCATGGTATGTTGTCACGGCATATTAAACCAAAGAGGTGTGTACAGACAGATGTAAAGGTTGCACTTTACTGATCCTATACAGGTGGTGGACACTGTACTTGTACTTCTTCTGTGTATCCTCCTGAACACTGGTCTAACATGATGTGTGTATAAAGAGCATGCAGGCCAAGGTGCCTATGGGTATTAGAACAAAAGGGCGTATGACACTAAATTACCTACAGTTTTGTGTCCTATTTGAGATTGGTATGAGGGAATACATACAGTTGAAGTCGGAAGTTTACATACACTTAGGTTGAAATTTTTCTACCCTCGAAATCCAAAGCTCAGACATTGCAAAATGGCACGGTTGTGTGTAATCTCTTTTAAAAGGAATTTTTCAGATACTTTAATACTTCGAAAGTTGAGCGGAGTCCATATGCCAAAACTTCTGTTTTACAACTAGTTTAAGCTCTCGTGAAAGCCGTTATTTAGTTCTTGGTGCCGAGATTACAACTGTTTTAAATGTTTCTGACCCTGGTGTAGATCTGTATGTACCTCATTTCTGTTGGTCAGACAGCCTTGGTGTCTGTGGCTATTATCTGACCTGTAGTCTGACCTGTACTGATGAGAATGCATTACAGTAGGTTACTTTCGTTCTCTATGACCATGGTTGGCATGTTGCCATGTCTGTATTTTTGACCCTGATGGATGTGTTGTGTCTGGCTGGCGTAGCCGCATAGATGTGCCAATGCTTGGCGCCAACTGATGGTGAAAAGTGTTACTATTTGTCTATCTGTTGATATTGGTGTAGTCAGTTTGTAGTGTTCGTCTTTGTATACCAGGCCCTGTGTTATGTGTATGGTTGGTTATGACTGTGTTACTGTGTGTATTGTGTGACTGTTCATGGATTGGTATTTTAGTTATATCAATGGCTGTGGTTGTGATTTGTTGTCCAGGACAGGGACGGCGAGTAAGACGCTCAATGCCCGTTGTTGGTGAAGATTTTGGATGCGGTGAAGGGTGTACCAGCAGGCTCCGTGGCACTGAGTGTCTCCCGACGAGACGCCAATGGAATGATCTGGGCACAGGTTGCTAGTGGGTACGTATGAGGATGCACTACTCTTTGGTGTGTACATGTGAAATGTTGTTCATTACTAATATAAATGTACATCCTACTATGAGGACACATTTTTCAACCAATTATTAAATGGTATTCTACTAATCTAGAAAAGTTTTCAAACTGTGACACCCCTCTCTCTCTCCTTCAAAATGACAGATGTGACAAGTACATCATTTGATCTCAGAGCAGGACTTCCAGACGGGGGTGTACCGTGTTGAGCTTGACTCTGAGGCCTACTGGAAGTCTCAGGGAACCACGCATTTCCACAAGACTGCCGAAGTGAGTACAATCCCTAAACCTTTAACCCGCTCACTGCTCTCAGAGACCTAGTACACAAACTTAGGTTATGTAGCATGATGTAACGCTCTGTAACTATATCCGGTTTTACTATGGTGTCCCATTTCCTTATTAATACAGGTTGTACAACTGAATGGTTGTGTGAACATTTTGTGCAGAGAAATTCAGTACAACCGGAGTGTGTAATAAGCCAGAGTGGACGTTTGTAATAGAGGAACGTGGCTAGAGACTAGATCACCTTTAGTACTACACTAGTCTTGTCCCCAGACCAGAATAGATCAACAGAAATTACTCACCATGGAGTAGACAAACCATGTAAACATTTGGACCTAAAAATCAGAGACAAAATAATTAGCTGAGTAGAGGGAAAATAAAATTTGACAGTATGGATCACATGAAAAGTGACTGAATTGCTTATGACCGTACACTGGCTTTGATTCAATAGCTTTTTCTTTGCTACTCTACAATTTTGTTTGTCCTCAGTGAAAAGAGGTCACAGACCTAGTTGGCCAAAAGTTGGCCTTCCTGAATGTTGGTCTGTGCGAGTGAAGTGGAAAAGCAGTACAAACTGATGTGCCGTGTGTGTACAGGTGGTGTTCGAGGCCCACGCGGAGGGACATCGTCACTACACCCTGGCCCTGTTGCGGAGTCCCTTCTCCTACACTAACACGGCTGTCGTGATAAACGCACACACACCTGACCATGCTTAACAAATAAAGAGCAGGTAAATGACTGACTGAGCCTTCCTTTGATTAACAAACACTGCCACACACATTCATCATATTACTACATAAAGTGGGACGACTGCCTGCACTGGTCAGTTAAGGGATGAGCGTCTCGTAGGAGTAACACCAACTGTCGGAAGAGAATGCACATTAATGATTTAGTTCAGCTCCCTTCTATAGGCTACTGTGTAGGTTTACTAGTGATAAAGGTGGATAATTGTAGGGATGGTGAATCTGTGGGTAGCATACCTGAAGCCTACAGGTACTGTATAATGTAACTTGTTATACACATGTATTAGCCTGTATGATGTCTATGCATTTCATTTGTGTATGACTATGTATAACTTTTTCAGTGTCCTACTGACAAAAATAGTCACTATAGAAAGCAGTGGCGAGAGCGATGCAGAAAAAAGACAAAGAAAAGACGTGAGGTTTCAGAGGTGTTTCCCAGAACATGGCAATGAATGTTTTATTAATATTTTGTTGACAAAAAAAAATAAAACTTTACAAAGTCCAACAGTTCAACTCTAATATACTCTTTTACTGGCTGTTATACCAAAGATTGTGGAAGATTGACAAGATGGCTAACCGTTTGGCTTCACCATGTAGAAAGTTGTCTGCGTTGTCTGAGGGGGGGCCGGAACTTGCTGAACTAGACGCAAGAGGCGCATTAGTAGGCGCTACATCGAATTAAGCTTGTTTTTATGGCCAAATCGACAACGTGTTTAATGTTCATATTTCTACAAATGCATTTTCCGAACAATCTAAGTACAAACCCATAAAGTCAAATGAATATGCCTGACATTGAATAAGCAAATATATTATTTGTATACCAGATTTGACACTTCATTCCCATAGATTTCCATTCAAAAGTCACTACTTCCTCTGTCATCCTGCACTTCCAGGTGGATAATAGTAATGCGAGAGTCTGCACTCAGGCTCCAGCTATGACTTTGTTCAGACAGAGCAGAGTAGTGAGAAGACCGGAGAGCTGAGGATCCAAGAGGATTGTAGATGTCATGGTCCAAGCAGCCAGAGTAGAACAGGCCCCTGATTGGACAGCAGGAAAAATTGGATACAGCCAATCATTGATACACCAACAGACACAATAGACAGACACTTGAGAAGGATTCCTTTTGAAATCCTACACAGCCTGTTGTCATGGAAACTTTGTGCCAGAGCTCCCTTCTAGTTGGAAAATAAAAAAGCAAATACACTAACTTCTGTTTAAAAACAATCCAAACCTTTACTGTATCTTTCAACCAAGAATCCAAAGTGAAAACAGTTTAAAAAAAAATAACTCAAGGCACAAATATGAATACGGCAAAAATGTCATACTCTACATTACAAATTGTGTAATGGTGAATATACTCATTAGAACAATTGTATATCTATTTTTGGATACAACCAACACAGAGGCAGTAGGAGGGATGAGTAGAGGGGGGGGGGGGTCCTTGCCCCCCTCCCATTGGGCTGGGGGTGTAAACCAAATCACTAGCGACCGGGTGTAGCCAGCACACTGCCCAGCCACCCCCTAAACTACCCTTCCTTCCTTCCATACCTCACCCCCTACTCCTCTCAGAGGCAATAACATTATGTACAACTCTGAGTTAAGTCCCAAATGGCACCCTATTCTCTATATAGTGTACTACTTCTGAACAGAGCCAGTAGTGCACTATATAGGGAATAGGGTGCCATTTGGCACACAAAGAATACTGATCCTAAATAATCTTCAGTGACGGGTGCTTTCTCTAATTCATCGCTTTAATACTCTTCACACTGTTCCCTGAACAGATTGAAAGTCAGACACCATGACAGGAAGAGAGAGTATAAAGAAGCGGATCCCTTCCAGCGAGTGAGATGACGGGATCCAGAAAAAAAGCTACTGACTCAGAGTGCATCTCTCTGCTACAGTAACTCATATTGCCCTCAAGTGGCGCGACAGCTAGGCTGCCCGTAACTTCTACAATGTATATAATAACAACGACAGCGTTTATCCTCTTATGCAAAAATATGTTACTGAGCAAAAGGCAAAGCAAAAGAGAAGCCCCCAACCCAGTCCCTAACACTGACATATACCCAATACCCAGAGACATATACAGAGATATATAGGTAACTTCCAAAATAAAATAAACACTTGAATAAATGAGGGCTACAAAGTATAGAAAGCAGATGTTCCATACAGGTGTGGTTCCTGAGTTAATTAAGCAATTAACATCCCATCAATGTTAGGGTCATGTATAAAAATGCCCAGTTGTCCATTATCAGACACTTGTAGAATCTATGCCAAGGCGCATTGAAGCTGTTCTGGCGGCCCAACGCCCTATTAAGACACTATGTTGGTGTTTCCTTTATTTTAGCAGTTACCTGTATGTATGTATGTATGTATGTATGTATGTATGTATGTATGTATGTATGTATGTATGTATGTATGTATGTATGTATGTATGTATGTATGTATGTATGTATGTATGTATGTATGTATGTATGTATGTATGTATGTATGTATGTATATATATATGGCTCTTTTAACACTTAAACCCTGATGCCTACTATCAACACTAGTCTATCTGGATGCTGAGACACCATAGAGGAGCTCATGGGAGGAGAATTCATTTAAAAGGGAAGGAAGGAAAGACGAGTAGAGATAAGAAGTGTAGAAGAGGCAGGTGGAAGAATTATGATGGTAGGTATCAGAAGTGGAACTTTGGCACAGTTGACCACCTCCAACAGAATGTCTTATTTCTACTATGTCTTCTTTAATTCTGTCTCACCTCACCGGTCACAAATACACCATTGAGGTCTTATGTAACCGTAGCTAATGTCTGTTTGGGCATAACCAAACAGACTTTAGCCTGGCACTTTGTTAGCCACTTTAGCTTTGGAGCGAAAATGACTGTAAACATCTTCAGGCCACTCCTGCACAGCACTACAAGAGTGACGGGACAGAGAGTGCTAGGCTCCGTCCCAAATGACCCTACTCCCTATATAGTGTACTACTTTGACCAGGACGCATAGGACTCCAGTCAAAAGTAGTGCACTATATAGGACACAGGGTGCCATTTTGGACAAACCACATGTTTGGAGCAGGACAGGAGGGTCCCAGTACTGCAATACTGTGATGGAGAAAACATGGGTTGTTTGAATAGAGCAGTTCTACTTGAGACATACATTTGATAAATCAACTAAACATCACTAGCAAAACACCCAGACAATCTAGGTTTAAATATGAACAGTATGGGCAAAATATATGTACAAGAGAAAAAACGCTAACAGGTATAAAAGAAATCAACTGCCTACATCGTTTCCTTGCTAATCTTTGCAGTGCTCAAAACTTTAACAATTTAAAGTATTCATTGCCCAAATGTCAGTCTGTGCCATTTAAGAACAGGGTTAACTGTTCGCTTTAGCTGCTGTTCTTTCATTCTGGCCCCTAAATACCTCGCAAGCCTATTCGGACCACAGCACAGTTCACACACACCAGCCCAAACCACAAGCTCATACGCATGGTCCACTTACCTAACACATGAGACGCACGTGAGCCACAGACACATCTGAAACATAATCCTTTTCCCAACGCGCTATTCGCACTGTATACACTCCTCCCCCATAATAGCAAACTACACACACCAGAGGAAAATAGAATGACATCTCAGCTTACCATTTAGCAGCAAAAGTCCTTAGCTCTGGTCCAGGACGTTATGTGTGGCTTGCTGTTAAAGGCTCAGCATCAGCAAACTACACATAACAGCCTGGACCAGAGCTACTACAGTCCTTTGAACCCTGGCCTCAATCTGTCTTTCTGTACAGGAACACACTTCATAACATCAGTTAGTCTTTTTCACACAGTGCACCTCAAGAGAGGGAAAATAACAACACTAAAAAGGCAAAACAGAAAAAGTAAACATCTTGAAATGATCAAATAAATTATGCTTAAAAAAACATCCTAGTAACAAAATAAATCAAGGCATGCAAAAGATAGTCAACCTAAGAGATTCTTTCATTTTTTTTTAAAGCCAAATGTCCATCTATTGTTACAACATCTTCCCAGTGAAATGGAAAAACCACTCACTCTGTTAAGTCCTCAGGAAGAAGGTAGCTGCCAAAACAAAATTCAAATCCACTGGAATAACTACTAACAGGCTCTGAGCTTTTAAATGGCCAGTATTTACACGTGTTCTGTGCATCATGCGTGTCGGCAGTGCAGAAAAGAAACAGCAAAACGCTCATCATGTGACACAGAGAAATAGGATCGAGTGATCTAAAACATCTGTTAAAAAAGGGAAAAATAAATACTAAGAAAATAGGTATCAAAAAATGTACATCACAAACACAAGTCACCTTCGCTTAGCTCCTCTCCTATTTTCTCCTCAATAAGGAATATGTTTGAATACATGTTTCATCTTTAAAAAACGAACGATGTGTAAAAAAAATGATATAACATGAAGACAAAAATGTCTGTTGGCTCGTAAGGTGATACTGAGACGTTAGAAGTTAAAGCTGTGCTGAGCGGTGATGTGAGATAAAGTCAGAGTCCCAAATGGCACCCTATTCCCTATATAGTGCCCTACTTTTGACCAGAGCCCTAAGGGCCCTGGTCCAAAGTTGTGCATTAAGCCTCTGGTCAAAAGTAGTGCACTACAGTATATAGGGAATTTGTGATGGGGGGGGGGGGGGGGNGACTAATTTGAGTTACATGTAGCAGTATTATTTTTTGGACGATATCGATACCTGACTCTACGTATTGATTTTCTCTCGTAACTGTAGCTAGTGCTAGTCGGCTATACCTGCGCCAAACCTATTGGATGAAAAACACCATAGCTTGTTCTCCATCTTTCTAAATAGTGATCCAAAATGCTTTTAGCACTTTAAATTTCCCTGACTGATCAAAACTAGTCTTCTCATGCTCTCTCGTCTCTCTGCAGCAGACAGACCGAGTGTACAAATCATTAGGAACACCTGCTCTTTACATGACAGAATGACCAGGTGAATCCAGGTGAAAGCTATGATCCCTTATTGATTTCACTTGTTAAATCCACTTTAAAATCAGTGTAGATAAAGGGAGAAGACATTAAAGGATTTTTTAGGCCTTAAGACAATTGAGACATGTATTGTGCGGGCCATTCAGAGGGTGAAGGGCAAGACAAAAATTTAAGTGCCATTGAACGGGGTATGGTAGTAGGTGCAAGGCGCACCAGTTTGAGTGTGTCACTGCAACGCTGCCGGGTTTTTCACTCAACAGTTACCCGTGTGTATCAAGAATGGTCCACCACCCAAAAAACATCCAGCCAACTTGACACAACTGTGGGGAGCATTGGAGTCAACATGGGGCGGCATCCCTGTGGAATGCTTTCGACACCTTGTAGAGTCCATGCCCTGATGAATTGAGGCTGTTCTGATGGCAAAAAGGGGGTGCAACTCAATATTAGGAAGGTTGTCCTAATGTTTTGTACACTCAGTATATAGTGAGCAATATGTTTGGAACATCAAATGGCAATAAAAAAATACAAAAACAAATCGCAGTATCGAATAGCAATACATATCGTATCGGCACCGAAGTATCAGGACAATATCATATTGTGAGGTACTTGGCAATTCCAGCCCTATAGGGAATAGGGTACCATTTGGGAGGTAGCCAGAGAGCCGTGGTTCTGAGGCTGAGCCTGACACTTTAAGGCGTTGCAGTAAACATCAGATGTGGAAATAAAACGAATGCTGTCCTTCCCTCCTAATACTGTATTATGAAGTGTTGATGTGAAGTAGCTTAGTAGCTAAAGCCGGCATGAACACACTGACGTGCAGTGACACACGGACACGCACACAAAATGCCAGATGCACACACCATTCACAATCATCACAGAAACATACACAATCAATTGTTCGATTAAACAGACCCTATATGCCCCTTCCTCTCATGTTGTTTTGTTTTTTGAGTAAGGTTTCTTGGCAGCGTTACATGGTGTGCCGCCGACCCCACCCCCAGCCCCTCTTTGCCCAGCTTTGGGGTCCCGTTTGATGCTTGAGGGTGTGTGAAGGATTTAAGGGGTCAGGTGGGAGTCAGAGTTCAGTAGTCTGCGATGGGGGCCAGATCAGGGTGCAGGTCCACAGTGATGTTCTTATACAGGGAGCTCAGGGAGATCTCAGGGGTGTAGTTGAGGTTGTTCAGGCCATCCAGGTGCTGCCTCTCTTTGGAATACCTCAGCAGCTTGTACCTGCAGAGAGAGGAAAGGAAGGGGAAGGAGGATTAGCTAGCAGTTAGCATTTATACCAGCAGTCACAGCTCAAAATGCCACGCTATTACCTAAATATAAATATTTATTCCCTAGGGGTCCTGATCAAAAGTAGGTCACTGTGTAGGAAATAGGGTGCCATTTCAAGTGCAGTCACAGGGAGAGGAGGATAAGCTAGCAGTTGGCATTTATACCTGGAGTCACAGTGAGAGGAGATGAAAGGGGATTAGCCTAGTTAGCGGTTAGCATTGACAGTAATTAATCCAATTATACACACCACCACAGGGATCCTTAGTTAGCATTAATGCTAATGACATTAGGGATATCCATAGTTAGCACTTGCATAATGAAACCAGGAGGATCCTTTAGTTAGCTTTAATGCTAATGAATCAGCTTACACTGTCTGGAAGAGCTTGTGCTCTAGTTGCAGAAGGAAAACCCTTACCCAAAGAGAGAAACTCTTCTGCCCCCTCTCCTGCTCTGAACCTCCCTGCATCTGAACTCTGAACATAGCCCTCTAGTGCAGAGTTACGATGAGGACTGTGATGCGGATGAGACCTGGTTGACTTGTTAAAAAGGGACTGACGACTGTCAACACGGCGAAAGGGACTTGGCCAACGAATGGGGAGTTAATTAACAACTCAACGCTGGCACAGAAAACATACAGTACACAAACACTGACACTAGTCCTGGAAGGTAAGCAACTCGTATTCTATCAATCATAGCGCTGTGGTTGCACCAAGGCTAGAATGAACACAGAATTGTGTTGAAATAAATAAATACAAATTTTTAAAAAACAGATGAATATTCCAGTACCTGGGATACGTCCCAAATGACATTCAATTCCCTTTATAGTCCACTACTTTAAGTTCATAAAATGTGAAGTAAAACATGAGAAAGTGCAGATGGCTGGATACAGTGATAAGTTGAAGGTACTGAAATAAAATAGAAATGAAGTTACTTATTCCTGCCCGAAAGGGCGATAGAGATGAGGAACAGCTGCTCTCAAGTAGTAGGAGTAACAGCGATCACTACTTTGTGATTTTTAAAGCAAGGGACTGTTTTACGTACACTATATATACAAAAGTATATGGACACCCCTTCAAATGAGTGGATTTGGCTATTTCCTGACAGGAGTATAAAATCAAGCACAGCCATGCAAGCTCCATAGACAAACGTTGGCAGTAGAATGAGTCAGTTCGTCAAATTTCCTGCCCTGCTAGAACTGCCCCGGTTAACTGTAAGTGCTGATATTGTACAGTGGAAACATCTAGGAGCAACAACAGCTCAGCCGTGAAGTGGTAGGCCCTCAAGCTCACAGAACGGGACCGCCGAGTGCTGAAGCGTGAAAAAATTGTCTGTCCCGACCTCACTAAAGCTCATGGCTGAATGGAAGAAGGTCCCGGCAGCAATGTTCCAACATCTAGCGGATTGCCTTCCCAGAAGAGTGGAGGCTGTTATAGCAGCAAAGGGGGGACCAACTCCATTTTGAAGCCCATTATTTTGGAATGAGATGTTCAACTAGCGGTGGGCAATTCCAGTCCTCGGGAGCCTGATTGGGGTCACAGTTTTGCCCCAGCCCCAGCTAACACCTGACTCCAATAATCACCTACTCATGATCTTCAGTTTAGAATGCAATTTGATTAATCAGCTGTGTTTGCTAGGGATGGAGAAAAAGTGTGACACCAATCAGGCCCCCCGAGGACTGGAGTTGCCCACCCCTGCAAGGTGTCCACATACTGTTGGTCATGTAGTGTATTTTCATAAATACCACATATAACGAGGACTTCCTGGAGCAACGCTGTATTGACAGAGCTAAGCTAATGTGATGTTTGAGGTAAAGTTAGGTAAACATTCTTTGTCATGGTGACGGAGCCTGCTATGAACTGCTAGCATGCATGTACTGACCTTCCCAGGAACTGCACCTCTCCCCGGTGGTGGTGTGGGATGGACTTGTATTTACCCATTTCTCCCTCCGGCCTTGTGATGTTCAGACCAGCATAGTGTACTCTATGAGAGAGAGGGACCAACAAAGCCTTTCATTAAGTTACCCAATCAGATAACAGATGTCTCTCTCAAACACAAACAGGCGCACACACACACTAACTGACCTGTTCCAGAGGTCATCGTCCTCTCCTCCCCAGCCCCAGAACGCATTGGGAAAGCCATTAATCTTGCGGAACTGTTCCACTGTGAGTCCACTCACGCCCCCAAAGAACTCACTATATGGTAGTCTGTGGACAACACACACAGCGTTACACACACACAGGACACACATCTGTAACACGCGCAACACACATTCAACACGGACAGAAGACAGACAACAACATAGCCTAGCTTTACCTGGGGAAAGACTGAGTTTTGAACAAAACGACAGAAAGGAAAAAGAAAAAGGAGAGACCTTACCAGTCAGTATCACAGGAAAGCAACCAGGTAACAAAAAACAAGTTTGGCTGTGATACAACACACAGACCCACAATTATGTTTTCAGACAATTTACCATATAGTCTGCAAATTTAGAAGAGACACACATAACCAGACAGGAAAATCTGTTCATAAATTAAGCCTTAGTCCAGGACCACAGTGTTTCCCCTGTATTAATTTAGCAGCAGCGCACCACCACTGTTAAATTGTGGCTGCAACACCAAAACATTTAAAATAATTATAATTTTTAGAAATACATTTTCGGGATTGAAAAAACACTTGGTAAGTGTAAACTTAAATGACTAAAGTATGTAGAAAAAATGATTGACCAAATATTTTATTTATTTATATAATCATGGATTACTGATGGCGCATGCAGGGTACATGACTAGAGGTCCCAATTTATTTAATTTCTTTTGTTTGAGCATAAGAACACTAACCATGACAACATTTATTTTTTTTATCTAAGCTACATTGAGAAATATATCGAAATGTAGGAAATTAGCTGAAAAACAGCATTTTGCTATTTTCCGCCAATTACGGACTGATTTAAGCCGTGACTTACAGGTACATGTACTTGTCCAGTTTGGCTGCGAAGTGGCGAGGCATCTGGCCACAGCCGTAGTAGTTACGGTCGTTCTCTGGGATGTGGTCGACATCGTGGAACACCAGACAGTCCCAGTCCAGATCCTTCATGGCTTCCAGGAAACCCACGTTAAACAACATTGCTCTGTTGAACGGCTGGGTACCAGACTGATGGAGGGAGAGAGAAGAGTTAGACTAACCCTCACCCAAGTTAAACAACATGGCCCTATTGAAGGGCTGGTCCAGTGTTACATTTTGTCAACAAAAAATAGTGACAGAAATATTTGTCAAACACTTATTTTTCAGTGGCAATTGACAAGACGATAAAAGTCTAAATAGACGAAGACATTTAAAAAGGGAATGTTTCACTTCGCTTGACGAAAATGAGACAAGACTAAAGTATCTTTATGACTAAAATCTGACTAGTAAGTAGACTGTGCAAGAGTTTTTGGAGAGCTTGAGAGCTTTTCAGTGTCCTTTGTTTGGTCCAATCAAAAGCATGGATGACATAAGCAGAATTGTAAGGCTTTCTTATCGCAATGCGGTAGAAAATAAATACCATGCCCAGGTCATTCACAAGTCACCTCTCTGCCCAGCAACCGTTCTCCAATCTGGCGGCAACAAATCATTGATGCAAATAAGGCACACGCCATGGCTACTCTCCCGATGGTACAGGCTCCCGGTAGAAAAAAGGTCAATGTTTGGAGTCACTTTACTTATGTCGATTCAAACAAGACCAAATGCAATGTTTCCATGGGAGAAGAAGACAGTGTTTGCACCTACAAGATAACAGGGAAAATACTACCAACCTCAAGAGACATCTGAAAGCACATCATTCCAACATAGACGCTCAGGAAATAAGAGATAATGCTAGCTAATTAGCTTGCTGCAACCTATCAGACCACTACTTATGACAGAACTTTGATTAGAATATAGCTATAGTATGTCAAGGGGCAGGGCTCCACACTGCAGCCAGTCACATTTTGCTACCCTTTGACTTAGCTGTGCGAGTTACATTTTATATTGATCCCATCAGTGCGAGCTGAACATTCATTACATGGTCACCATGGTCATAATACTTCCGGCGCCGACAGAGATGGCAGCCTCGCTTCACGTTCTCAGGAAACCATGCAGAATTTTGTTTTTTTTATGTATTACTTCTTACATTGTTACCCCGGGAAATATTAAGTTTTACATACAACCGGGAGGAACTATTGGATATAAGAGCAACGTCAACTTACCAACATTACGACCAGGAATACGACTTTCCCGAAGACGATTCTCTGTTTGTTACCCCAGCCAGGACAATAGACTGGATAGCACCCGGCGACTCAAAACAACGGCGGCGCCGGAGAAGAGGGAAACGCGCCGGTCTTTTGGTCAAGCTACATCGACGGGCGCATCGTGCACCTCTCCCGAGTATTTTAATCGCCAATGTACAGTCTCTTGACAACAAAGTAGACGAAATCCGATCAAGGGTTGCCTTTCAGAGAGACATCCGAGACTGCAACGTTCTTTGCTTCACGGAAACATGGCTCACTCAGGACACGTTATCGGAGTTGGTACAGCCACCTGGTTTCTCCACGCATCGCGCCGACAGAAACAACCTTCTATCTGGTAAGAAGAAGGGTGGGGGTGTGTGTCTTATGATTAACGAGACGTGGTGTGATCATAACAACATAGAGGAACTCAAGTCCTTTTGTTCACCTGACATAGAATTCNATATATATATATATATGTGTGTGTGTGTGTATATACTGTACTCCATACCATCTACTGCATCTTGCCTATGCCGGTCAGCCATCGCTCATCCATATATTTATATGTACATACTCGTATTCATTCCTTTACTCTTGTGTGTATAAGGTAGTTGTTGTGAATTTGTTAGATTACTTGTTAGATACTACTGCATGGTCGGAACTAGAAGCACAAGCATTTCGCTACACTCGCATTAACATCTGCTAACCATGTGTATGTGACAAATAAAATTTGATTTGATTTGATTTGATTCTTTACCATTCGGCCATCAGATTTGCCACCAATGCTCCTTATAGGACACATCCCTGCACGCTCTACTCCTCTGTAAATCTCTGTATTAAATCAAATCAAATTTTGTTAGTCACATGTGCCGAATACAACAGGTGTAGACCTTACAGTGAAATGCTTACTTACGAGCCCCTAACCAACAATGCAGCAGCTTAAAAAAATATATGGATAAGAATAAGAGATAAGTCACAAGTAATTAAAGGGCAACAGTAAAATAACAAAAGCGAGACTATATACAGGGGGGTACCAATACGATGATTTCCAACAGTTTGACGTGCTCTTAATTTGCTTAGACAATAATATGTGGATTGTTTTGTGAAGTACACGGCTTGCAGTCTAGTCATGATCTGCAAGAGGGGATCCAATCTAGCACCTTTTTCTCCTACCATTGACTAATGCCGCATTCATTTGGAATTCACTATTTGACACAGGAATTTAGTACTGATAGTGATTAAAACTAGCAAATGCATGTGAGCAGGTAAGGGGATCTTAGCAAGAACCAAGATAGGTCTGTCCATATGCACAGCTGACTTCACTAGAACCAGGTGGAACTCAAACCCACAATCCCCAACTCCAGAGGCTGATGCCTTATCCATTAGGCCACTGGATCACTGTCTCCCTAGAGAAAAAGCCCCTTGCCTTTTTTTTAACATACTGTAGCTGATATGGCTGACTTGCTTAAACAAATGTGGTTTCTACTGACAATTGAGATGTACAATCTATGCTGGGGACAATAAATGGCCACTCTAAAATGTGATTTTTTTTCCCACAACACAAAGCCACAGATGTCTCAAGTTCTGAAGGAGCGTGCAACTGGCATGCTGACTGCATGAATGTCCACCAGAGCTGTGGCCAGAGAATTGAATGTTCGTTTCTCTACCATAAGCCGCCTCCAATGTCGTTTTAGAGAATTTGGCAGTACTTCCAACTGGACTCACAAACGCAGACTACTTGTAACCACGCCATCCCAGGACCTCCACATCCAGCTTCTTCACCTGCGGGATCGTCTGAGACCCATCAACCGGGCAGCTGATAAAACTGAGGATAATAAAGACCTTTTGTAGGGAAAAACTCATTCTGATTGGCTGGACCTTGACCAGGGCCAAAAGGTCTCTGTTCAAAAGTAGTGAACTATATAGTAATAGGGTGCCATATGGGGCACATCAAGTATGTCTGAGGGTGTAGACGTGAACTGTGATGGAGTTCCCCAATAAATTGGGGTTGTGATATATAATGTAATAACCCAACAAGATAATGCCTCATGCTGTTTTGTCCTTTGCTGTTAACAACAGCAGCTACTTGTACTGTATGTCATTCTACACTGAGGCATTCCAACCAATTGCGTTGAAAATACATTATATACAGTATAAAGCAGGGGTGCAACTTCAGTTTTTGAAGTGGGGGGATATAAAAAATCCCAGTTGGATAAACATGCCAAACAGCCTACCCGACCGCTTGGAGGCGTCCGCATGTTCCTAAAGCACACCGTAGCCTCATTTTGCATCACATTCCAATGACACAACTAGGGGGGACAAAAATGTAATTTCAGAATGGGGGAGGGGGTACATGTACTCCCCTGGTATAAAGAATCAGTGTCTTTTTTTGTTTTTTTGCAATTTATGATATTTTATATACAAGTCTACATCTTATTAATTTTGTTTTCCAGACAGAGAGGACCTATATCAATGTCTTCCTTCCCAAAGAGGGCAAAGACTCCAGCCTGCCAATGTTCTTCTGTTCCAAGTGGAGTGTGAGAAAAGTAGTGGACTATGCTGCCTCACTGGCCAGCCTCAAGAATAACAACAATGTACTAACAGCTAACAAGGTAGGCCTTTTGAGAACAGGTTCTCATTTACAACTGCAACCTGGCCAAGATAAAGCAAAGCAGTGCGACAAAAACAACAACACAGAGTTACACATGGGATAAACAAACGTACAGTCAATAACACAATGGAAAATCTGTATACAGTGTGTGCAAATGAAGTAAGGAGGTAAGGCAATAAATAGGACATAGTGGCAAAGTAATTACAATTTAGCAATTAACACTGGAGTGATAGATGTGCAGATGAGGATGTGCAAGTAGAAATACCACGTACCTCATCATTTGTGGATGAGGTAGGTAGTTGGTTGGATGGGCTATTTACAGATCGGTAAGCTGCTCTGCTGCTGTTAGAGAAACCAAGGCTGGTTTGTCTGCCGATAAGAATACAGTGATTGACAGAGTTGAAAGCCTTGGCCAGGTCGATGAAGACGGCTGCACAGTACTGTTTTTTATTGATGGTGGTTATGATATCATTTAGGACCTTGAGCGTGGCTGAGGTGCACCCAGTGACCAGTTCGGAAACTGGATTGCATAGCAGAGAAGGTACGGTAGGATTCGAGATGGTCGATGATCTGTTTGTTCACTTGGCTTTCGAAGACTTTTGAAAGGCAGGGCAGGATGGATATTGGTCTGTAACTGTTTGGGTCTAGAGTGTCTCCCCCTTTGAAGAGGGGGATGACCGCGGACGCTTTCCAATCTTTAGGAATCTCACACGATACGAAAGAGAGGTTGAACAGACTAGTAATAGGGGTTGCGACAATTGCGGCGGATAATTTTAGGAATAGAGCGTCCAGATTGTCTAGCCCAGCTGATTTGTAGGGATCCAGATTCTGCAGCACTTTCAGGACATCAGCTGTCTGGATTTTGGTGAAAGAGAAGTGCAGGTGGCTTGGGCCTGTTGCTGCGGGGGGTCCAGAGCTGTTGGCCGGGGTTGGGGTAGCCAGGTGGAAAGCGTGGCCAGCCGTAGAGAAATGCTTCTTGAAATTCTCGATTATCGTCGATTTATCGGTGGTGACAGTGTTTCCTAGCCTCAGTGCAGTGGGCAGCTGAGAGGAGGTGCTCGTATTCTCCATGGACTTTGCAGTGTCCCACCACTTTTTGGAATTAGTGCTGCAGGATGCAAATTTGTTTGAAAAAGCTAGCCTTTACTTTCCTAACTTACTGTGTATATTGGTTCCTGACTTCCCTGAAAAGTTGCATATCGCAGAGATTATTCGAAGCTAGTGCAGTGCGCCACAGGATGTTTTTGTGCTGGTCAAGGGCAGTCAAGTCTGGAGTGAACCAGGGGCTAAATCTGTTCTTAGTTCTACATTTTTTTAAAGGGGCATGCTTAAGATGGTGAGGAAGGCACTTTTGAAGAACAACCAGGCATCCTCTACTGATGGGATGAGGTCAATATCCTTCCAGGATACCCGGGCCAGGTCGATTAGAAAGGCCTGCTCGCAGAAGTGTTTTAGGGAGCGTTTAACAGTGATGAGGGGTGGTCGTTTGACAGCGGACCCATAACGGACGCAGGCAATGAGGCAGTGATCGCTGAGATCCTGGTTGAAAACAGCAGAGGTGTATTTAGAGGGCAAGTTGGTCAGGATGATATCTATGAGGGTGCCCATGTTTACGGATTTGGGGTACTGGTAGGTTCCTTGATAATTTGTGAGATTGAGGGCATCTAACTTAGATTGTAGGATGGTCGGGGGGGTTAAGCACATCCCAGTTTAGGTCAACTAAGAGTACGAACTCTGACGATAGATGGGGGGCAATCAATTCACATATGGTGTCCAGGGCACAGTTGGGAGCTTAGGGGGGTCTATAACAAGCGGCAACAGTGAGAGACTTATTTCTGGAGAGATGGATTTTTAAAAGTAGTAGCTCGAACTGTTTGGGCATAGACCTGGATAGTAGGACAGAACTCTGCAGGCTATCTCTACAGTAGATTGCAACTCCGCCCCCTTTAGCAATTGACGGAAAATGTTGTAATTGGGGATGAAAATGTCAGAATTTTTGGTGGCCTTCCTAAGCCAGGATTCAGACACGGCTAGGACATCAGGGTTGGCGGAGTGTGCTAATGCAGTGAATAAATTAAATTTAGGGAGGAGGCTTCTGATGTTAACATGTATGAACCCAAGGCTTTTCCAGTTACAGAAGTCAACAAATGAGAGCGCTTGGGACACACAGGGCCTGGGTTAACCTCTTCATCACCAGAGGAACAGAGGAGGAGGAGAAGTGTTCACGTGCAGAAACCCCAGGCTTTTAAGAGAGCAGAAATCAGTGAAGCAGATTTCAGTTGCTTGGTTTTTGCGGCTTGGTTTTCTGTGGCTTGGGATTTGCTCTGACATGCACTGTCAACTGTGGGACCTTACATAGACAGGTGTGTGTATTTCCAAATCATGTCCTATCAATTGAATTTACCACAGGTGGACTCTAATCAAGTTGTAGAAGGATGATCAATGGAAACAGGATGGACAGGAGCTCACTTTCGAGTCTCAAAGGGTCTGAATACTTATGTAAATAAGGTATTTCTGTTTATTTTTAATACATTTGTAAAACATTCTAAAAACCTGTTTTCACTTTGTCTTTATGGGGTATTGTGTGTAGAGTGATGATACAACATTTTTCATCCATTTCAGAATAAGGCTGTAACGTAAGAAAATGTGGAAAAAGTCAAGGGGTCTGAATACTTTCCGAATGCATTGCTCTCCGGAGGAAGGTGCCACTAAAAGGAGTGATCATTGTGGGAGTAGAGGTGTAGAGATGGAGTGTAGAGGTGGATCAAATGAAAAGGAATATTCCTTGTGTTTGTGTCGCCCGCCGTTTGGTGAAACGTAGACCCAGTGGCAATGGCAAGATTGAGAATACCCTGTCTGTCTTGAGCTTTGACAAAACTCTGATTAGGTTAGGTGATATTTTCTATCCTGTGAGGGTGTACGTTAAGAACCCACTTCGGTGCTTTAGGTGCCAAAGATTCAGACACGTTGCTTTAGTGTGTAGAAGGGAGAATCCCACAGGATGAGGTGGTGGGTTTTGGGGGATAGTGTATAGATACAGGGTTAGATGGTGAAGCAATTTAAGTTTTTCCCATTCCCCCTTTTTTGCAGGGGATGAAATTGTGCAATCCCAGCAATACACAACACATTATTTAGTCTGCCATAAAGCCACACGAAGAAGTTCCACGCCGCATGTCAAACAAGCAGGAAATCTTTATTCAGTGGATTAAACCAAAGATGTTCTACTAAGATAGGCCACATTCTGTCGTTTTCAATGGAGGCAAGTGAGCCGAGTAGTTGGGATCAAGTGTCGAGATGGGTTTTTCAAAGTCGCGTTTATCCGTCTGTCAGATGTCAGTCAGATGGCTTAGTGACGTCAATAAAATACATCGTCATCATATTCAAATTAAGATCAAAATGAGATGTAGACGTTGGGACTGGAGATTTGCAGAAGAGCTAACTTTAAGTAACTATTCGTTGTTGAGACTGTTATAACGCCACCAAGATAGAAAAGTAAGTTACAAATATACAGTTAAATGTTATACATGTTATATAAATTAGATATTAAAATGTTTTGTAGTGGGCGTTAACTGTTTGTTTGGCTAGCTGTTTTCCATTAAAACACGCTGAGGAACAGTAACGGTAAGTTAGCTAACAGTTAACGTCAGCTAAATCAATAACGTTAAATTAGCTCTGCTCCGCACATGCAAGAAACTAGCTGACGACTAGTTAAAAGTTGTCATTTTGCGAATCAATACTGGAGACTATTGGTAAAATATAATTGAGTGAGGTTATTAATAGTTAACCAGTTACTCTTCTCTTAATACATGTTATAATTGGTCATGGGCAAGAAGAGAGAAATAGTAGCTAGCTCGATAAATACACTATTATATATTTCTCAGCTAACGTTAACTGTAGCGCAATACATCCGATTCTGCACGTCATAAAAATAGCAGAGTAACTAGCTAGTTTAGCTAGCTAATCATTCAGGACCGCAGATCTGAGAGAACAAAACAAAAGTTATTTGTTTACTCGAAGAGCTAGAAATCGCTAGAACATGGATGAGCACGGACTAACAGAGTTTGTATGAATTAATGTACTCTACAGTACTGTATTGTTATACCTCAAAAGAGCTAGAACCAGGTGTTGGAACCAAAATTACTTTACAATCGTTTTGAACAGAACCATTACCAGGCGGACATTGGAATTTGTTTCTGAGTGACATTGAAGACAAAGCAATGTTCCCCCAACTCACGGGCCGAATTTGGCACATGGGTGGTTTTATTTGGCCCCCAAAGTTTTCTGAGGCAATTTAAAATATATATTTTTTATTGTTGTACATAAAAGACTGGTAAAACACCAGGAAATCAGCTCCCAAGTGATTTTTATTTAAGAATCTATTAATGTATTACCATGCATAATAGACACCTGATCGTACACAAATGTGAACAATTCAAATTATTATTTTATTCAAACATATTTGTTCTACAGTCTACAAATTATTTGTAATTACATTCCGGCCCCCCAACCAGGCACCAAAAGAAAAGTACTATCCGGTGAAACATTTCAGTTTTCGCTGTGCTATGGTTTTTGGTTCATTAACTTCACCATTTATTTTTCTAAGCAGTGCTCGCATTCAATAAATGGTACATTTCTTTATAATTTTTTTCTGAGGGGGTAGGCATGCTCGACATGGCCTTCCAGGACACAATCAAAGGCACTAGATCTAAGTAAGAAGACTCTTAGTCCTTACACAATGCCAGTTTTTGCCCAGAGACTGCTACGGTTTTAGTCAATGATGTCCTCCATTTCTAAAGGATGACGACGTACTTGGTTTAGGTGGCTTTAACTTTGCATTTTCCTGTTTTTTTTGTGATTTTGACAGCTTCTTTTCCAGGAGCTGTATTCTCAAATTAAAGTAACATCTGTATGAGATTAAATTTGTGATATTTTTGTTTCAATGTGTGCAATTAATCACTGAGTGTATTATTATTATTATACAGGATGATGGTCTCCTCCTGCTGACACCTGTGCTACATACTGCTTCCTTTGACACCTGAGCTTCCTGTATGCTCTTGAGGATGACTCCTTCTGTCACCTGAGCTTCCTCCTGTATGCTTGTGAGGAAGCCTCCTGCCACCTCTGTCACCTGGCAGACCACCTCCTGCAGACCACCTAAACTAAATTCAGCATCTGCTGCTTCCTCTGCTGGACCTGGGTCTAGGCTCTACTTCACGCTCTTGTTCTCTCTGTCTTTCTCGCCTACAACTCCTACATCTGCTTCCCTGTCCTCTCCTTCAAAAATAGACAATTCAAGACTTTAAACCTGTTGATATAAAACAATAACGATGCATCTTAAATTGCTACGAACTTTGTGGTTGGCTTACTTATTTTTCTACTACGCTGTGCATCTGTTGCATATTGAGGATTCATGCAATTTAATCTAGTAGGTGCTGCCTCGGAGGACAGTGTCTTCCAGAAAAGTATCATGACTGAAATGTATTTTTATTGACAAAGATGGTCAATAATCAGAATAAAACACTCTTCAAAGGGCTCCCCGCACACAGCGTAACCCACTTTCTTCAGGTCCTCAAAGGACTTCTGCAGACTGATGTCCCTACGCCTGATGTTTCTCAGCCACATCTTCCTCCTGAGTAATTACAAAAGTGTGTAAGGTCTACGTCACACTCCTCTTCAATCAAATCTGACACTCCTCTCTGAGACACCACCTTAACAACCATTGCCTGATTAGCAACACCCCCAATAACGGAGAACATATAGAATAAAGACCCACACTTTATCCTGTCCTATGAAACATTAGAATAAAGACCCCCACTTTATCATGTCCTATGAAACATTAGAATAAAGACCCCCACTTTATCGTGTCCTATGAAACATTACAATAAAGACCCCCACTTTATCATGTCCAATGAAACATTACAATAAAGACCCCCACTTTATCATGTCCTATGAAACATTACAATAAAGACCCCCACTTTATCATGTCCAATGAAAC